>CAUYQG010016417.1:0-33879 GCA_963574415.1 Tarsius wallacei
TGGAGTATATAAGTCCCCAGCTATGATAGTGTTAGAGTCAATATATTTTCTTAGTTTCCCTAGAAGCTGCTTTATAAAAGTTGGTGCTCCTGTGTTGGGTGCATATGTTTAGGATGGATATTTCTTGTTGATGGATTGAAACTTTTATCATTATGTAGTAACCTTCTGTATCTTTTAAATTTTTGATAGTTAAAAAATATTTTATCTGATATTAAGATCACAACTCCTGCTTTCTTTTGTGTTCTGTTCACCTGAAAATTTGTTTTCCATGTTCTTATTTTAAGTCCACGAGACCATAAATGTAATTAAATGCATCAACAGATATTAAATTAGGAATTACATGATTATATCATTAGATGCCAAAAAAACTTTCAATAAATTCCAACATCCCTTCTTGATAAAAACCCTTGAACATCTAGACATAGAGGGAGCATACCTCAAAATAATGACAGCCATCTATGATAAACCCACAGCCAACATATTGCTAATGGACAAAAATTGGAAGCATTTCCCCTGAAAACTGGAGTAAAACAAGGCTGTCCACTTTCACCCCTCCTGTTCAACATAGTGTTGGAAGTCCCAGCTAAAGCAATCAGACAAGAGAAGGAAATCAGGAGCATTCAAATAGGAAAAGAAAAGTCAAGTTATCCCTCTTTGCAGATGATATGATTCTATAACTCAAAAAAACAAAATAATCTGTTAAAAATCTTCTTGCGTTGATAAAGGATTTTGGCAAAGTCTCAGGGTACAAAGTAAACATGCAAAAGATAGTTGCATTCTTATACACCAACAACAAACAGGCAGAGAACTAAATAAAAAGCACAATCCCACTCACAATAGCACAAAAAAATGAAATACCTTGGCATCTTCCTAACCAGAGAAATGAAAGACTTTTACAATGAGAACTACAAAACACTGCTAAAGAAATCCAAGTGGACACAAACAAATGGAAAAATATTTCATACTAATGGATTAGAAGAATCAACACTGTTAGGATGTCCATCCTACCCAAGGCAATCTATAGATTTAATGCAATACCCATTAAATTACCAGTATCTATCTTCTCAGAACTGGAAACAGCAATACAGAAATTCATATGGAAACATAAATGACCACAAATAGCCAAAGAAATCTTCAGCAAAAGAAACAAATTGGGAGGTATCACACTCCCAGACTTTATAAGTCTACAATAATCAAAACCTGGTATTGGTACAAGAACAGGCATATAGGTCAATGGAACAAGATAGAGATTCCAGAAGCAAAACCTCAATTTCTCAACCAACTCATCTTTCACAAAGCCTCAACTAATAACCACTGGGGAAAGGAGAACTTATTCAGTAAATGGTGCTGGGAAACTGGCTGACCACATGCAGAAGATTAAAGCAAGACCGCTAACTATAAACATATACAAAAATTAACTCCAAATGGATCAAACACCTAAATGTAAAACCTCAAACTCTAAGAACTTTAGAAAATGCAGGAGACACCCTTATGGAAATTGGAACTGGCAACCAACTCTTGATCAAAACCCCAAGTGCCCATGCCATAAGAAATGAGATAGACAAGTGAGACCTCATCAAACTGAAAAGCTTCTGCAAAGCAAAAGAAGCCATCAAGAGAGTGGGGAGACAGCCCACAGAATGGGAAAATATATTTGCCAACTGTATATCTGACAAGTGCCTAACATCTAGTATCTGCTAGGAACTCAAATGTGCTGAAAAGTAAACAACAAACAGCCCTATTAAAAAGTGGGCAAAAGATATAAATAGATACTTCTCAAAAGAGGACACATGAGCAGTCAACAGATACATTTAAAAAAACTCAACCTCACTAATCGTCAAAGAAATGCAAATTAAAACCACACTGAGCTACCACCTAATCCCAATCAGGGTGGCCATCATCACTAACTCAAAATGCAATAGATGCTGGAGAGAATGTGAAGAAAAGGGAATACTTCTACACTGTTGGAGGGATTATAAACTAGTACAAGCTTTGTGGAAAACAGTGTGGCAATGCCTAAAAACCTTGAAATCGATCTTCCATATGATCCAGCAATCCCCATTCTGGGAATATACATGGAGGAACTCAAATCACTCTATGAAGAAGAAACCAGAACACGCATGTTTATTGCAGCGTTAGTCACAATAGCAAAAACATGGAACCAACTGTACTGCCCATCGAAAGAGGGCTGGATTTTTTTTTAAATGTGGTATCTATACATGATGGAATATTACACAGTCATAAAGAAAGACAAAATTATGAACTTCACTGCAACTTGGATGGACTTAGAGTCTATAATACTCAGTGATCTATCACAGAAACAAAGAGTTGAAACCACATGCTCTCACTCATAAGCAGACCCTAAAAAATTATCATAATACTATAAGAAAGGGATTGGCATTAGTAGGAAACTGCAAAGGGAGGGGGGACACACTTCATCATTAAGTGTACCTGATCTCAAACCAGGTGAAGTGGGGATCAAAGTGAGACCCAAACTTTACCTGTACAATGACCATTTGTATACCTAGCCTTGAATTGTACCCCACATCTTAAAAATAAATTTTTTAAATTGTTTTGTCCATATGTAAGGGCCCCAAAATACTCTCCTGAGTAAAGTATCATATATTAAAAAAAAAAAAGAAAACTAAGAACAGTTGTGACCAGTGACATGATCTTATACATACAAACTCTAAATGTTCTTCCAAAAGACTCCTAGACCTGATAAAAGAAAAATTCATTAAAGTGGTAAAGCTTCAGGATACAAAATTAATACACAAAATCACTTGCATTTCTATACACCAACAATGCTTAAGCTGATAAATCAAGATATTTCTTTCTTTCTTTCTTTCTTTCTTTCTTTCTTTCTTTTTTTTTTGAGTTGGAGTCTCACTTGGTAGCCCAGGCTGGAGTGCAGTGGCATGGCATGCTCACAGCTACCCCAGCGTCGACCTACTGGGCTCCTGTGATCCTTCTGCTTCAGACTTCCAAGTAGCCAGAACTACAGGCGCATGCTACCATACCCTGCTAATTTTTTATTTATTGTAGAAAGGATGTCTCGCCAGTTGCCCGGGCTGGTCTCAAACCCACTGGTCCAGGTAATTCATTCGCCCCAGCCTCCCAAAGTGCTGGGATTACAGGACCAAGCCTGGTCCAAATCAAGATCTTAATCCAATTTACAATGACCAAAAAAAAAAAAAAAAATTAGGAATACATTTAATAAAGGTGGTGAAATACCTCTACAAGGAAAACTACAACACACTGATGAAATGCATCATGTATAATACAAATGGAAAACATAGGAAAATCAGGAAACATAGGGAGAATCAATATTGTTAAAATGACTATACTGCACAAAGCAACCCACAGATGCAATGCAATTCTTATCAAATTACCAGTGCCATTTACCATAGAATTTGAAAAAAAAATTAAAATTCATATGGAACCAAAAAAGAGACTCAATAAACAATGCAGTCCTAAAAAAAAGAACAAAGCAGGAGGTATCATGTTAGCTGACATCAAATTATACTACAAGGAATAGTAACTAAAACAACATGGTATGGTACAAAAATAGACACATAAACCAATAGAACAGAATAGAGTACACAGAAATAAAGCCACATACCTAAAACTAACTGATCTTCAATAAAGTCAACAAAAATAAACAATGGAGAAAGGACATTCTATTCAATTAGTGGTGCTAGGAAAACTGGCTAGCTGTATGCAGAAGAATGACACTAACCCCTATGTATATATATACAAAAATTAGCTT
Source organism: Tarsius wallacei (assembly GCA_963574415.1). Classification (NCBI taxonomy): domain Eukaryota; kingdom Metazoa; phylum Chordata; class Mammalia; order Primates; family Tarsiidae; genus Tarsius; species Tarsius wallacei. Next base: position 3,770 of record CAUYQG010016417.1, read on the forward strand.
TAAATGAATATAAGACTTAAATATAAGATCTCAAACTATAAAAATTCTAGAAGAAAACCTAGAAAAACCTTTTCTGGACACTAGCCTAGACAAAAAATATTTGGCTAAGACCTCAAAAGCAAAATACAACCAAAACAAAAATAAACAAATGGAATTTAATTAAACTAAAGAGATTCTGTACAGCAAAAGAAATAATCAACAGAGTAAACAGAGAACCTATAGAATGAGAAAAAAACAGAATTTATATAGAATTTTTTAAAATAACCTCATTAAAAAGTGGGCAAGGAACATGAACAGACATTTCTGAAAAGAAGATATGCAAGCAGCCAATAACGTGAAAAAATTCTCCATAGCACTAATCACCAGAAAAATGTAATTTTTTCTATTGTAAAAAATTTATTTTGTTTATTTAGTTATATAGATGTGTGGTACAAGTGAGGACTAACTACATAAGTAGGCTGCATGCAGGTGAAATTTGGGCTTCAGCCCTCACTCCCCCTGGGAGTGAACCAGGTACTTTTTGTGTTGTCATGTACCCCCTGTCCTCCACTCATCCTCCCACCCTTAGCACTGTTCAGCGACTGACTGCCAATCCTTCTTGTATGCTAATGTGATTAAAGTTCAGGGTCCACCTTTGGGTGAGAACATGCAGTATTCAGTTCTTTGTTTCCGTGATAGTTCACTTAGTATTATGGTCTCCAACACCATCCAATTTGCTACAAAGTTCATGATTTTGTTCTTTATGGCTGTGTAATATTCCATCGTGTATATGTATCACATTTTCTTTATTCAGTCCACATGCAATGGACAGTAGAGTTAGTTCCATGTTTTTGCTATTGTGAATAGTGTGGCAATAAACATGCATGTGCAGTCTTATTTGTACAATGATTTATGTTCCTCTGGTTATATTCCCAGAAGAGGGATGGCTGGATTGTATGGGAGGTCAACTTTTTTTTTTTTTTTTGCTTCTTTTTAAAATTTTTATTGTATTTTATTTATTATAAAGATGTGGGGTACAATTCAGGGTTAGGTATACAAACGTTGTTTCTGCAGGTACCCTTGTTGATTAGATTTGCCCCTTCCTCCCCTAGCAATTTCCCTCAACTGCCAATCCCGCGCCACCTCCACTGACAGTTTCTCACTACTGCCCTTTTTTATAGTATTATAATAATTGTTCAAGGCCCACTTATGAATGAAAACATATGGTACTCTGTTCTTTGTTTCTGTGATAGATCACTGAGTATGATAACTCTAAATCCATCCAAATTGCTGCAAAGTTCATATGTTTGCCCTTCTTTATGGCTGCATAATATTCCATTGTGTATATGTACCACATTTTTAAAATCCAGTCCAGCTTCAATGGGCAACATGGTTGGTTCCATGTTTTTGCTATCGTGCATAAAGCTGCAACAAACATATGTGTGCAGATACTTTTTTTGTAGACTGATTTGGGTTCCCCTGGGTATATTCCCAATAAGGGAATTGCTGAGTCATATGGAAGGTCAACTTCTAGTTCTTTCAGAAATCACCACACTGTCTTCTTCCAAAGAGGTTGCACTAGTTTGCATTCCCCCCAGCAGTGCAGAAGCAATCCTTTTTCCTCTGCATCCTCGCCAGCATCTGTTGTTGTTTGTTTTATTAATGGCGGCCATTCTTACTGGGGTTAGGTGGTATCTCAATGTGGTGTTGATTTGTATTTCTCTGATGATGAGTGAGGCTGAGCACTTTTTCATGTGTCTATTGGTTGCCCGTATATCTTCTTTTGAGATATATGTGTCTTTTGCTCACTTTTTAATGGGGCTGTTTGTTTTTTTCCTTTCTGCACGTTTGAGTTCTTTGTAGATCCTAGATGTTAGGCCTTTGTCAGATATACAGTTGGCAAATATTTTTTCTCACTCTGTGGGCTGTCTCCCAGCTTGATGGGTTTTTTTTTTTTTTTGCTTTGCAGAAGCTTGTTAGTTTGATGAGGTCCCACTTGTCTATCTTATTTCTTAAGGTATGGACATTTAGGGTTCTGAATAGGAGTTGATTGCCAGTTCCAATTTCCATAAGGGTGTCTCCTGCGTTTTCTAAGACTCTTATCATTTGAGCTTTTACGTTTAGGTCTTTGATCCATTTAGAGTTAATTTTTGTGTATGGTGAAAGACCTTTACAATGGAAACTACAAAACACTGCTCAAAGATATCCAGGGAGGTCAATTTTTATTTCTTTTAAGAATTGCCACATTGCTGTCCATAGGGTTTGAACTAGCCTGCACTCCCTTCAGCAGTGTCAAAGCACTCCCTTTCTCTCTACACCTGCATCAGCATCTGTCGTTTTTTGACTTAATTAATCATAGCCAGTCTTACCAGAGTTAGGTCGTATTTCATTGTAGTTTTGATTTGCATTTCTCTGACAACCAGTGAGACTGAGCACGTTTTTCATGTGTCTATTGGCTGCTTGTAAGTCATCTTTTGAGAAGCACTTGTTCATGTCCTTGGCTGAGTTTTTTTAATTATTATTATTATTTTTCATTTACTTCGTTTAAGTTCGTTGTGCATCTTGGATGTTACACCTTTGTCAGATGCATAAATGCATAACTTGCAGATATTTTTTCCCATTCTGTGAGTTGTCTCTTTACTCTTTTGATAGTTTATTTTGCTGTGCAAAAGTTTTTCAGTTTGATGAGGTCCCACATGCCTATCTTAGCTTTTATGACATTCACTTTTGGGAACTTGGTCAAGAATTTGTCGCCTACTCCACAATGTGCATAAGAGCGTTTCCTATGTTTTCCTCTAGGAGTCTTAGACTTTGAGGTATTTAATTCATTTAGAGTTGATTTTTTTAATATGAGGATAGGCAGGGGTTCAGTTTTATTCTTCTGCATGTGGTCTGCCAGCTTTCCCAACACAATTTGCTAAATATGGTCTCCTTTCCCCAGTGATTGTTATTGGTGGCTTATCAAAGATACATTGGTTGAGAGACCATGTTTTTGCTTCTGGAATCTCTGTCCTATACCATTGGTCTGTGTGCCTACTCCTCTACCAATACTAGGCTATGTTAGTTATTGTAGCCTTGTAATAAAGTTTAAAATCTGGAAGTGAAGCCGGGCTCGGTGGCTCAGCCTGTAATCCCGTGCCTTTGGGAGGCTGAGGTGAGTGGATTGCCTGAGCCCGCGGGTTCGAGATCCGCCTGGGCAAGCGAGACCTCATCTCTACAATAAATCAAAAAATCAGCCGGGCGTGGTAGCACGTGCCTGTAGTTCCAGCTACTCGGAAGGCTGAGGCGGAAGGATCGCCGGAGCCCAGCAGGTCGAGGCTGCGGTGGCCGGGAGCAGCCACTGCACTCCAGTCTGGGCGACAGAGTGAGACTCCAACTCAAATAAATAAATAAATAAATAAATAAAGTCTGGAAGTGTAATACCTTCTGCTTTGTTCCTTTGGCTGAGGATTATTTTGACTATTCATGCTCAGTTTATGTTTCCATATAAACTTTTGTGTTGTCATTTTCAGGCCTGAGAAAATGATGTTGGTGATTTTATAGGTATTTCATTGAATCTGTAGGTTTACTTCAGTAGAATGGAAATCTTGACAAAATTGATTTTTCAGATCTATGAGCATGGGATGTTTATTCATTTGTTTGTGTCATCCTTGATTTCTTTGAGCAGCATTTTGTAGTTCTTACTGCAAAGGACTTTCACTTCTTTGGTTAGGTGGATGTCAATGTATTCCGCTTATTTTGTGGCTACTGTGAATGAGATTGTGCTTTTTATTTGATTCTCTTCCTGTTTGTTGCTGGTTATAGAAATGCAACTGTCTTTTGCACATTGATTTTGAAACCTGAGACTTTACCAAAGTCATTTATCAGTGCGAGGAACCTTTTGACAGATTCACTGAGGTTTTCAAGATATAGAATCACATCATCCAAAAAGAGGGTTAGTTTAACTTCCTCTTTTCCTATTTAAATACCCTTGATTTCCTTCACTTGAATAATTGTTCTGGCTAGGACTTCCAGCATGATGTTGACCAGGATGGGTGAGAATGAACATCCATATCTTGTTCCTGTTCTTATGGGGAATGCTTCCAACTTCTGCCCATTGAGAAAAATGTTGGCAGTGGATTTATAATGGCTCTTACTGTTTTGAAGAATGCTGCTTCTATGCTTAGGTGCTCAAGGGTTCTTATCAAGAAAGGATGCTGGATTTTGTCAAATGCTTTTCTGTGCCTAATGATATAATCTTGTGGTTCTTAGTTTTATATCTGTTGATTTGCTGAGTTACATTTATGGTCTTGCGAATGTTAAACCAGTCCTGTATCCCAGGAATGAAGCCCACCTGGCCTCAGTGGATGATCCTTGAAACATGTTGTTGGATCCAATTTGCTAGACTCTTGTTGAGAATTTTTACCCCTATGTTCATCAAGAAGGTTGGCTTGTAATTCTCTTTCCTTGTTTGGCCTTTGCCAGGGTTTTATATCAGTATAATGCTAGCTTTATAAAAATGATTTTGGGAGAATGCCATTGTTCTCAATCGACTGGACTACTTTTAGTAAGATTGGTATCAGTTCTTCCTTTATGTTTTGTGGAAGTCAGCTGAGAAGCCATCTGGTCGGGGCTCTTTTTGTTGCTGTTGTTGGCTGGAAGATTTCTTATGACTAAATTGATTTCCTAGATTTTTATTGGTCTGTTTAGAGTTTCAGTTTCTTGTTTCATCCTTGGAAGGTTGTATGGTGTCAGAAAGTCTGTGATTTACTAATTTCATTTTCTAATTTATTTGTATACAGATGTTCATAATAATCTCTGATTTTTTTAAAATTATTCAGGGTCCATTGTGATTTGCCTTTTTCATTTCTATTTTTTTTTTACTTGGTCTTTCTTTCTCTTTATTTGTTTGTTTGTTTGTTTTTGGTCAATCTGGCCAAGGGTTCATCAATCTTATTTATTCTTTCAAATAACCAGTCTTTTTCCTGTTGATCATGATATTTTTGTCTTCTCTATCATGCAATTTTTATTGGTAATCTAGATTCTTCTGCTGAAATTAGGATTTATATGATCTTGTCTTTCCAGCACCTTTGGTTATGATATTAGGCTGTGTACCTATGATATTTCTGATTTATTGATTTTTGTTTGAAATGCTATAAATTTTCCTTTTAACACTGTTTTCAGGGCATTCTAGAGGTTCTGATAAGATGTGTCTCAGTTTTCATTTGTTTCCAGGAATCTTTTTATTTCTGTCTTGATTTTCATGTTGACCCTGAAGTCGTTAAGTAATATATCATTTAGTGTCCATGTCTTTATGTGCTTTGGGGGATCTTGTTGGTGATGATATTTATTTTTATTCCACTGTGATCTGAGAAGATGCATGGTATTATTTAGATCCTTGGAAATTTATTCACAATTAACTTATGTCCAAGATTGTGACTGATCTTGGAGTATGTGCTAATGAACAGAATGTATACTCTGTTGATGTTGGGTGGAGTTTTCTGCAGATGTCTATTAAATCCATTTGATCAAGTGTTGATTAAAGTTCCAAATCTTCTTGTTGGTTTTTTGCTTCAGTGATCTAGCTAAAGCTGTTGGTGGGTTATTTAGGTCTCCGACTATAATTATGTGAGAGTCAATGTTCTCCCTTAACTTACTTAGTAGTTGTTTTCTAAAACCTAGTTCTCCTGTGTTAGGTGCATATATGCTTAATATGAATATTTCTTGCTGGTGGATTAAGTCTTTTATCATTATGTAGTATCTTTCCATGTCCTTTTAACTTTTGATGACTTGAAGACTGCTTTGCCTGATATCAGGACAGCTACACCTGCTGTCTTCTGTTTTCTGTTTGCCTGAAAGATCATTTTTCAGTCCCCAAATCTGAGCCTGTGGATATCCTTTGCAATGAAATGGGTTTCCTGGGGCAGTAGACTATTGGATCATGCTTCTTTATACAGTTTGCCCTTCTGTGTCTCTTCAGTGGCACATTTAGTCCATTCATGTTCAAATTGATTATTGATATGAGAGTTTATTCCTGTCATAGGTTTCTTAGGGGATTGCTTTGTTTCCTTTTATGTTTATATATGTTTGTATTTTTATTTTTGTGAGTGAGTGCTCTGTATGCTCTGTTAACTCTGGTGCTTGCCTGTACATTTGTGATAGGTATGAATACTTTTTGTTTTCTGTGTTTAGCATCTTCTTACTTATCTCCTGAAGGACTGGCCTGAAAATGGCATATTCTCTTAGGGATTAGCTATCTGGGAAGGATTTTAATTATCCATCATTCATGAAGCTTAGCTTGACGTGGTAGGAAATTTTTGGCTGGAAGTACTTATCATTAAGAACATTAAAAATTGGACTCCAGTCTTTCCTTGCTTGCAGTGTTTCTGCAGATAAGTCTGGAGCAATTCTGATAGGTCTTCCCCAGTAGGTATTCTGGTCTTTCTGTCTTGCTGCCTTTAGAATTTTTTCCCTTTTTTTTTTTTTTTTTTTTTTTGAGTTGGAGTCTCACTCCATCACCCAGGTTGTAGTGCAGTGGCACACTCACAGCCACTCCAGTGTCAACTTACTGGGCTCCGGTGATCCTTTTACCTCATCCTTCCAAGTAGCTGGAACTACAGGCACATGCTACCACACCCAGTCAATTTTTTGATTTATTGTAGAACAAGGTCTCACCATGTCATCTAGGCTTGTCTTGAACCCACAGGCTCAGGCAATCCTCTCTCCTCGGCCTCCTAAAGTGCTGGGATTACAGGCTTGACCCACTGCATCCAGCCTAGGATTCTTTCTTCCATGCTTACTTTTTGGTGGTGGATTACTATGTCTTGGGGATGGTCTTCTCATGTGATACCTTGCAGGAGTTAGCTGAATCTTTTGTGCATAAATGGTTGCCTCTCTAGTGAGATGGGGGAAGTTTCCTTGGGTGACCTCTTGGAATGTTTGTTCTAATTTTCCCTCTCTGCTTCTTGATTTGGATTCTTGACAGAGTCCCACATCTCTCAGGATTTGCTCCTTCTTTTTGAGCTTTATGTCTGTTTTTGATAGACTGGGTTAATTCCATATTTTGGTCTTCAAGCTCTGAGATCTTTTTTCCTCTGTTTGGTTGATCCTGCTTCCTATGCTTGTTACTATGTGTTTGATTTCCAGGATGTAGTTCTTTGTTTCCATTATTTCAGAATAGGTTTTTCTAAAATTGGCCATCTCCACTTTTACTTCTTGTACGACTTCATTGAGTCACTCATAGTTTCTCTTGTTTCTCTATGTTCATTTTAGCCATTCAATCTTTGATTTCTGTGGCTGTCATCTAAGGCAGGTCATTCTGTGGGGTTCGCATTGTTTGTGCTCTGATAGCCACTTTTGGGGGTGCTGTCTTTTTAGGACTCTGAGGATTGCCTGTATTTTTTTAATTGATTTTTTTCTCATTTGTGACATGCCCTCTCTTCCCTGTCTGTAATTTCTCTTTATTTTTGTTGCTCTGAAGTTAGTCAATGACCCTCTGTTCTAGGGCCCTTCCTGTGGTTCATTTCAGGTCACTCAGTGAAAGGGGGAGGAACATTCACCTCTGTTTCTTGTTCCATCCTGTGGCAGGTTTCTCCCCCGTTGATTTTCTCTCTTGCTGTTAATCTAGTTGAGTTAGTTTTAAGCCCCTGCTTCTAACACTCTTCAGAGAGCAGGTGGGGGGTGTGGGCCCCCCATCTGCTATCTCTGGTTTGCAGCCCAGAAGTCTTCCCATTAAGAAAATCCTCAGGTTTCTTGTGTCATTCCTTCCTGTTCAAGTTCGCACTCTACTCTTGAAATAGTTCCCTGCCATGGTGGGCGGGGTGGGGGAAGGGTGATGCAGGGTTACCCACCTTGTAGGTACTTTGGGCTTGGAAGTGTTTCTTTCTAATCTGGCTGGAGAGAAGGCCACCAGATGTTAGCAGCAGGCACCAGCCAGGTTCACACTGCAGGTGAGCTTTTCCTGCCTGGGAGCCAGCTGCTGTGCTCCACTGATGGAAGCCATGCTCATTGTGGCTGATGAGACATGGGTTTTGTTCTCCATTCCACTTGGACTCTGGTTTCTCATCACTGAGCCCTGACCAGAACTTTTCCTGCATGGGATTGATGGCTTGTGCACATCTGCGAGGGGGTGAACCAATCCAAAACATCTTAGAATCACTTTCTTTCACGGGGCAGGACTTAAGTTCCTGTGCAAGCCTGGTGCATGCACAGCAGAGAATAGGGCATCCAGATGTTCACATCTGCCACGACTTTCTGGTCTCTATGTGTTCAATGCAACCTTTGCTGCGTGCAGGATACTTCACCTATCCTAAAGTGTTTGAGGTGCCTCTGTCAATCGACAGCTGGGTCCCTGTTATCTCAGCAAGAAATGCACTAGTCTGCTCCACAGTGGCCATTCCTCCCATAAAAATGCAAATTGAACTCACAATGAGATATCATCTCACATCAGTCAGGATGGCTATTCTTAAAACGTCAAAAAATAACATATTTTAGAAAGGATGTGAAAGAGAATGCTTATACATTGTTGATGAGAATGTAAATTAGTTCAACCCCTATAGATATCAGTAAAAATATTTTTCAAATAACGAAGCTAATAACTACTATTCTACCCAGCAGTCCCACTGCCAGGTATCTATTCAAGGAAAATAAATTATTTTCTTAAAAACACTTCTGCAATGATAAGCTTATTGCAACACTTGTAACAACAGCAAAGCCATAGAATCAACATACGTGTCCATCAACAGTTTGTGGTCAAAGAGAATGCACTATATACACACCAGGGAATACTGCACATTCCTTTAAATTAAAAAAAAAAAATGAAACCATGCCCTTTGCAATGGAGCTGAAAGTCCATTATCCTAAGTCCACTGTTTTAATTGAAATAACTCAGAAACAGAAAACAAAATACTGCATTTTCTTACTTATAATGAAGAAATAAACAATGGGTATATGTGAACAAATAATAGACAGCGGGGACTCCAAATTGGGATAGTTGTATGGGAGTAGTGAAGGTTGGAAAACTATGTATTTTGTAAAATGTTCACTATTTGGGTGATGAGATCACTCGAATTCTATACCTCAGCACTAAACAATATACTCATGGAACAAAACTGCACATGTACAACCTAAATCTAAATAAATAACAGCAATTTCCACAACACTAGATGTATGTTAGTTTAAACTGTTAGGAAACTGCTTATAATATTAATTCTTTGGTCCATAACCCCTGGTGAATTTCTGTAACAATGATACCAGAAAACTCAAAATGGGACCAGTCACAGAAATTACTGACCAACAGAAAAATGATAAATTTAGAAAAATATAAGATAATTTATCAATCAGCAAAAAATAATACCAAGCACCATACTGTGCAAGTTTCTTATAAATGGGATAAGAATTTTTAAAGAAACAATTTTTAAAAATCATTGGTGATACACAACTTTGAGGTGTTTGCTCAAAGCCTAGGACCCCTAGGAAAGGGCAGTCCTGTATGTCTGTCTGTCTATCTCCTTTTGAAAACTGGATAGAGGTCTTGTTAGCTTAATGACTTAGAAATGTCTTTCTGAAGTACCTGGGAGCTATCTCATTGAAACACAAACAACTAGAGAGAGCAATTTTATTTCCCAGTTTCTGTGGGAGGGTAAGAGTCTAATTTCAATAGGCATCTTACTCCAAGTTGTAAAACTACTTCTTATCATAAATCTATAAGAAGCTTGTTTTTCCTCTGGATTAAGACAGCTAACATAGATGGTTGCCCCAATTACGATGGTAAAGTTAGGATGAACTATGTGTGACAAATGGTACTGTCAGGTCCTCTTACTTGAGAACTATTTACTGTTTAACTTGAAAACATCTAAACTGTTACTTGTATCTGCTTAGTTATATAAGGATGTAAGATTCTTTTCTGTCTTTGCAATCTCTTAGTACATTCCCTGTGATGCACATCATATTCTGATTTAATGCATATTAAATAATAAAATTGATTTTTTTCTACTACCTTTGTGGGAGGAGTCCTGGACTGGAAAAAAATGTTTTGTTTTTCATTATATTTCCCAGCACTCTATACACAAAATCAGGCCATTATTTTAAGCACTTTGTTTCCAGTCTATTTCCCACACCTCTCCATCCTTCAGATCCTCACTGCAGCTACAGTGAATTTTCTACAAGATAGTTTTAGTGATGGCATTCTCTCCTAAAATTCCTTACTAACTTGCTACCAGCTCTGAGTAAGCAACTATATTTGAGTCCCAGCTACTACAGTAGGAATATATACATGTATTAACTCTCTTAATTCTCACAGCAACTTTGTGAAGTAAGTGCAAGCAATGCATTTCATATCTACTTGTTTTTTTAGGGTTAGGGTTAGGGTTAGGGTTAGGGTTACGTTTATGGTTAGGGTTAGGGTCAGGGTTGTAAACAAGTAGATATGAAATGTGCTCTAGGTCCTATAGGTGATATGGGTCTTAGATAGAATTGGAAGGTATACAGTCCATATCTACAATACTTCCATAGAAGATTCCCCAGATGCTGGCCCATCATTCACTTTTAATTCTACAGTTAATGAAGTTTCTGGATTTCACTTAACCTACCTGTCTTTTGATTTTTTTCCACAGAGTGTCGACCTTTCCAATTATACTATATAAATGGCAAAAAAGTAAAACTTGGAAAATATTCTTACTCATACAAATATTTAAGATTAAATATTTAATAGCAACTGCTATCTTTCAATAAAATTCAAGAAATTATTATTCTAAAATTTATTTGTGAATAAACAATTATAATAGCTAACTATTTAGAAAAAATGAGATAGCTTACTCTACTAGAGAGTATAATGTATGTAAAGTTGCAGGTTTTAAAATACTATGATACAAGAAATGAACAGAAAGGTATATTAAATCACAGTCTGAAATCATCATACATATACTTGAGAGTGTTGTTTTAATTAGTGATTTTAAATTAGTGTGGAAGGGATAGACTTTCTTAGTTCAGTGCCACTTATGAAGACAGCCTCTGTTTTGTCTGCTGGCCATAATGGGCATTTTTCTTATAATTTCTCTAATCAATAAGACACGAAACAAAATTATAGGTAAAGATTAGGTTATTAATCTAGACTCTGAGCACGCAATTTCTTTTTTCATACTTAATTTCTCAGCAGAAGTGGCATCATTTTATAAAGGTTTTTACAACAAAAAAGTTGTGTAAGACCGGTAATAGCAATTGGAAGATGCATTATTTTATTAATAAGAAATCCTTGTCTGTGTTTCTCTTTATCTTTTTGCTTTCAGAAATATTTTAAAATCAAAGCATAGCATACACACATTCAACGGACTAGAGATGTTCTTTGAAGAAAAAAGATATCGTAAGATTTAGAACAATCACCCTAAATTTCCAGATCACATCACTAAATTTAAAGTTCACTTTACTTCTATCTCACAGCCCAGGGGTTCCTAAGCTTTCTCAGTTCATAACATTCTTAGTATCTCAGTATTTTTATGGCATCCCCAGTTTTTAATTAAATAATTAATTTCAAACTACTTAATAAGTATCTACACCCTGCAAATGTGTAACTATTTGTGAAAAAAAAACTTAATACACATAGTTTTTTTAAAAATCATTTTACTCTTAAATAATCATAATAGTCTATTGATGGAATATGTGTAACTATAGTCACCATAATTTTTTCAAGCTGTATTCCATCACCCCTTTGTTCTTTTTATGTTCATTTTATGTTCACTGATTTTTGTGTGGTTCTTCTTTCTTTCCCTCATGTATCTGAAAGAGTGCCTGGCATAAAGTAGATGCTCAATACTTAGTAAATTAATTTGCAAGAGCATTTGCATTGAAGCTATCTGGGTTTCCATCATAGCTTTGCTATAAATAAGCACATGACTTGGGACTTAGCCTCTTTGAGGCTCCATTTTTATGTTTGCAAAACAGATATAGTAAAAGTGGATGACTATCTTGATCATCCTAACAATTTAATGAGTAAAATGCTCAGCATAGTGTCTGAAATTTGTAATTGCTTATTAAGTGATACTTCTTAATACATACCATTACAGTTTTTTTTTCATAGTTACAAAGTTTTTTGGAAGGCACATTTTAAAATCTGACAACCATAAATAACTATAGTCAACATAATAAAAGAAAATAGAGGACTAGGATAAGATTTAAGGAAGCCCTAGAAGTTGTTCCAGATGAGAAATCACGGGTGTGGTGAAAATAGCACAAAAAACCTAGTTCAAATCAGACTTCTGCCTCTCAGCAGATTTGCTGCTGCTCAAACTCTCTGACCCCCGTTTACTTTTCTGTTAAGTGGGAGAAAATAATACTTCTCAGGGATGCTGCTAGGAAAAGTAGAAAAAATAGTCTCCTTTATCTCCAAGTAAAGAAGAGACTGGAGACACCTACCTAGTGGAATTTGGAATCCCAAGGCCAGCGATTGAGTGGTCTCTTGTCACCATAAATTATAGCATGTAAATATAATTGCTAAAGCTAGTATCCAAAAGAGTTTCCTACTTAGTCTTGACATAGGCTATCTAAAACTTGACTACTTTATCAATCACTATTTGGTCTGGGAAACTAAAACCATTCTAAATATTTTATACAGATTTTAAAAAATTAATACCAAGCAGCAGAAGCTCACTAAGCAATTGGAGAGATGGCTGGACGTGGGAGAGTAATGGTCAAGATAGCCTCTGCTAACTTTCAGCTAGCTGAAGGCACAAGAATTGCAGGAAACCACCACTATTGAATCATGGGTGGACATGCCAAAATTATCATCAAAATCCCACAGTTACTGTCTACTGGATCCCATGTTCCTGCCCCCCCCCCCACCGCTGGTGAGGTGATTGCCTCACCTCTTCAACCTTTGATACATCACATGAGAATCAGTCATTGATTCAAACATAAGCCAGACATCTTCTATGAAGGAAGTACAGAAAAAAAATAATTTACAGGCTTCTAGCATTTGAAATACATAAGAGAATGTAGAAAGGAGAAGAAACGTTAATGTGAAGTCAAAATCAAGGCTAATCAAAAAAATACAAGACAAAAAAGAGCAAAGACTAAAGGAGGGAAGGATAAACCAAAATATAAGGTAAGAACTTCAAATAAAGGGACTCAAAGGCAAAGCTGTGGTGAAAGACAGAGCTAAGACTCAGCTTCAAGGATATTCTCTGTGCTGATCAGCAGCCCCATCTCCCCTTTAGGAAAAATGCAGGGACAACCAGAGTGGTGTCTCGATACACAGTGCAGTTAGCTGAGGGGCTTTTCCGATAACATGTGTCATCATCTTCCCTGGTCAGTCTTTCCAAGAACTCACATGTCAAAGGCAGCCCCTGGTTAACCTGGATTTATGACTGAGGTCAGATTATCCTGATGAAAGGTAGCTGGCACTGGTGCTAAAATGTATTCCATTATGAGTATTTATCTAATGGGGTCACCTTTGCCAATCCATGGTGTATCAATATTACATAGAAAGGAAGGAAAAAAAAAAACCTAAAAGTTATCTTCACCTTATACATATCCACAGCAGTGAAGTTTCATAAAATTTGGGTTAAATTCCATTTCATAGCTTGGAAATGCCTCCTAACTCTCACCATATATTTAAGGTTCTTTTCATTTTTCAAAGAAACAATAAATTGGACATCTTTTGTTTTCAAGAAAATCACACCAAGATTTGTATACACCTCTTTTTAGAAAGATAAATTTTCTGTTGTTGTAACAAATGGAATATATGTTTGCCAAGTTCCTTGGAGACTCTTAGTTCAAAAATTCTGCCAACTCATTTTTCAACGTTAGCCTCAAAAGAGAGAACTGTTTATTGATCTTACTTATTTCTGTCCTCAGGAATAATAAAAGGAGTCAGAAAACAGTTTACTTAGAATTACCCTGTGACAGACAATTTTGTCTATGGTTGTTTACCCAAAAATGTGGGGAGAAAAATCTGCCAGCACTTTTGGAGGAATTCACCTCACATGCAGTGGGCTATAGCCAATGAGATAATACCTGAGTGTTGTATGATACTGCCGTGAATAGATAATGAAAAGACAGCAGAATAATTCTTTGAATGGCTTCTAAATCTCTTGATAGCCTGAAATTTCTGTCCATTGTTTATCCCAAAAGAACCAAAATAGGCTTAATTAAGACAAGAGACCTAACTTTGACTTTAGCAAACTCTTCCTGAGGAGTAAGGGTATATGTACTCTACCCCACCTCTCAACTGGGAATGAGTGCCTTATCAAGTGCCTGTTAATGGAGCAGAAAAAAATTGTTAGCATAAGTTTCACCAGGAGACGGTAAAACCCAAGTGTTTAGAGATGGGAGTTATCTAATGGATGCAGCTGACCCAGTTCTACTCATTGTAATGACCTGAGGGTTTAAGTACCATAAAGATCCTTTAATGTGCATTGCCAGTCACTGTTATTAATTTATAATATTTTAAGCAAAACTGTGTTATCAGTACTATTACTATTGTTAGTTTCATCTCACAGCTGAAAAAACTGAAGTACAAAGCAGCTCAAAGTGTGTTGCCCACACAGTAAGTGGGGAAGATGGGATAAACATCCAAGTAGTCTAACTCCAAAAGCCTTGCTGGAACGCTTGGAGCACATGTCCAAGCTTTTAAGACAGCATGTGCTCACCCACAAACTTACAGCAGGTGCTGTAAGTCATTTGCCAATAGCAAATTTTCCACCTCCTATCCTAGGTATGAGGTATAAGCTGGTGGGATACCATGAAAAATGATTTGCTTTCTCAGATGGACTTTAGAAGACTCTGATAAAAATCTATCAGTTGCTAAAAACTGAAGGTCTAAGTACCTATTGATTCACTTCTCAAACAACTCTTCTTTTTCAATACCATATACTCAAAAATTCCTCAGGCCTATTTTATTGTAAGTAGGATCAGAACATATTGTAGCAGAAGGGCAAGTGATTCTGCCAGACCCTGTAGGTAATTGCATAGGGCGTTTCCTACGAGTGCTATTTGGAACAATCTAACTTGTCCTTTGCTGAAGTCAAGAGGTCTAGGAAGTATTTTAAAATCAGCTTACCCTGCTGGACAGGAGCTCATACATCTTAGTTTGTCTAGGACAGTCTTGATTTATTCCTGCTATCCGAGTGTAGTTATGAATAGCAGTCACATTTTCTTTGAGAAGTCTCGAGTGTGAATTGTGGATTTGGTCACTCGTAGCACCTCCCACCTCTTCATGCACATGGCCAGGATCCCTAAGTCTCTGGCTTCTTTGAGGGGAGCAGATGGTTGCTACAAACTTTAGAATCGGGGACTCAGGAATTCCTTGATAACTCAAATCTAAGCTGAAAGCCTGATGACCTCAAGAAGTTCTGAAATTATGTGACTATTTTCCTGTTCAAAATTTCTCCCACGGAGTTTCCTGTTAAGCATTAACCATTCAGATAGATTTTTTTCTTTTGCACATCTATTCTCTTCCATCACATATATGCAGAGATGCTTTTTTTAATAACAGCAATTCACTGTTGGTGGCTGTCTTCTCCAGGAAGTCTCCATTAGCATGACAGGAAAAGCACATAGCCAAGTGATATAATCTTACCAAAAGAAATTCGTTCAAGGAAAATAGAGACATACTTTATTCACAGGGATAAATAATTCCTAAAAGATCGAAAAATCGACCTTCTATATGACCCTGTGATCCCCCTACTGGGAATATACCTAGAGAAACTCAAATCACTCTAAGAATAAACATGCTTGTTTATTGCAGCATTATTTACAACAGCAAAAACATTGAACCAACTGTGCTGCCCATCGAAATAGGACTGGATCAAAAATATTTGGTACATATACACAATGGAATATTATGCAGCCATAAAGAAGGACAAAATTATGAACTTCACAGCAACTTGGATGGACTTAGAGTCTATAATACTCAGTGATCTATCACAGAAACAAAGAACTGAGTACCACATGTTCTCACTCACAAGTGAATCTTCAACAATTATCATAATACTATGAGAAAGGAATTGGCAGAAGTGGGAAACTGCCGGGGGGGCACACCTCATCAACAAGGGTACCTGCATAATGAACATTTGTATACCTAACCCTGAATTGTACTTCATATCTTCACATTTTAAAGAAAAAAAAAAACACCTGAGCCATGATTCCACTCACTAGTTACAAGTTCTAGCAGTCATTGGCCAAATGCAACCATATTTATTGACAGTCATTTGACCTTTAACATTCATTTCTTTAACCTGGAAATATTGTGAGGAAGATCTCCAAGCATGCCTTACTGACATCTCTGAAAAAGCTTGCAACTTAAGCCATTATCTAATACCTTATTCATTTTTAGTTAAATAACTGGCTAAATGATACACTGGATTGAGAGCAAGAAGGTGATAAAGGACAGGCCCATTTAAGAAAGACCTTATTGTTAGAGGGAAGTGGAAGAAGCCAAATCAAGTCATTGTCTGCTTGAAAAATTTGATTACATTATGTGCACCAGGCACAGTCTCAGCCTGCAACTTCTGCTACTTACTCCTGCACAGTGTCAAACCCCTTTCTCACTTCCCAGACCAAATTAAAAACAAGCTGAACCTAGCAGCAACCTCCATATCAAGGTAATATCTAGCCCCTAATCTAGTGGCAACTTGGAGATGTTGAGCAGCTTTCATCTGACACCCAACCCAGCGAATTTACCAGCTCTCTCAGACATTTAAAATGCTCAAAACGTCACTGACAAACTTGCTTTAGAAAGCTTTTGAATTGTGGCCATGGCACGTGAGTAAAGGTGTCAAACTCTAAAGAATATGTTAAAGTTGTATTTGATTTAATCTCTACAACCCTCAGATCTAAGACTAAGATGACCAAGGGCAAGAGGCAACACTGAATTCCACCAACAGGTGCCACAAGAGTGAGGCAACTTCAGCTCTGGAGTGTACACACCTTTCATACCCCCAGTGCTTTGTCAGTCAATTCTTTGGCTCTCAGTTACCTCTGCTTTACTTACCTCACCTCCACTCTGCATTCTGTTAAATTTCCTGCAATACTCCCCTAAAGTAGCCTGAACTCTGTATGATCTTGCTATGGAGTGCTCTGTGAGATGAAGCCAGGAACTTGATTTAGAAAAAAAAAGTATATACTAGAGTTGATGCTCAGTATTTCCATTACCTCAGCCAGACTTCATGGGCCATTGTTCTTTCCTTTCACCATAAGATTGAATTTGAAATCTGACTAGATAAAGATTTCTATTTCTATCAAATCTTCTCCCAGTTTTTGATCAAAACCAGAAATCATTCTTCATGCTCTCGTTGGAGGAGTTCATGGGTTTTCTTCCCTGAGATTTAATGCTGGGTAATAATTTTGGGGCATAGATGTTCTCCAGTCCTTGCTGCCCAAATCATTTTGTTTCTATAGCAACAAAGAATAAATGTTAGGGCTCTTTCATTGTCAGTTAAAATATTAAGAACATAAGACCCAGGTAACACATCACTGTTGGTTCCTCTTCTAGGATACTCCTTTTTCAAATCCTCTAATTTTACTGTGAGAAACTCCACTCAATTCCAGTCATTCTTGCTTAGTGGCCCCACTTTCTCTTACTTCCTAGGATGTGGGAAAGAATTAAATACATTTGCACCTTGATGGTATTGAGTTTTTCTTTTCCAGTTTAAAACAGGTTTTTCCAGCATTTTGTCTTCAGGTTGGCCCTCCCAGGTTAAAAACTATAAGGCAAATCAGTACCCCAACTTCTAAGAAGACTCAGGCCTTGGGGCTCTTCATCTGTTCCCCTGCTTTTCTAGGGATCAACATCTTTTTTTAGATATCCAAAGCGAACAAAAATGCAAATATCTTGCTGGCATTTCAATAAGAGAATAACTATATATTATAACTATTTCTCATATGTGTGTGCAATTAACTATTAAAGGATTAAAGTAAGCTTGAGCCTTGAAGTAGAGACACTTTATAGCAAGAAATAATTTTTGTTTGGCATTTGTTTAAAATAGTAAAAAGAAGGAAAAAAGTAATGAACAATTGTGTTTAGTTCTTACAAATATATTGCACTTTATTACATCTGAATATGAATCATATTGATTCTAAATATAGACTACATTGGTTCTGAAATGTTTTAGCTATTAGCACAGTTGTGACTATTCTGTTTGTATTCAGACCTTGAACAATAGGTGGTTATAATAAATCTTGAGTCTATTAAACTGTATGGTTTATGAAACTCAAATATTAAAAGTTATAACAGCCGGGATCGGTGGCTTAGCCTGTAATCCCACGCTTTGGAAGGCTGAGGTGAGTGAATTGCCTGAGCCCGCGGGTTCGAGACCCACCTGGGTAACTTGGCAAGACCTCATCTCTACAATGAAAATTAAAATTAAAATTAAAATTAGCCAGGCGTGGTATCGCACGCCTGTAGTTCCAGCTACTAGGAAGGCTGAGGCGGAAGGATCGCCGGAGCCCAGCAGGTCGAGGTTGCGGTGGCTGGGAGCGGCCACTGCACTCCAGTCTGGGTGACAGAGTGAGACTCCAACTCAAAAAAAACAAAAAGTTATAACAATAAACCTATGTCCACCCTTGACCCTGTGTCCATGAACAATGAAATGAATGAACTAAAAACCAAGGGAAGAAACCTGGGTCATCTGCTTTCCAACTATACGAAGAGCATTAATACTAGACCTTTTAAACAGAAAATGATCTTCCAGCTGCTTCTAGTCCAAATATAACAGCTAGATTTCTTTTCGTGTTTTAACTCCAATGGAAATAAAAAGCCGAGGCAAAAGCATTAAGGAAAAAGTCATTTTCTCACAAAGATGGCTTGCAAGGGAGCCATATTTTAGAAAAATTAGTTCATCAAGTGAAAATACAACATCTATTTAAAGGAATAAAAATGCAAAATTACCAGGTTATCAAATTTACAGTTAGTCTGTTTATAGTAGAAAAAGAGCAATATTCTCGCATGACTATCATAGTCAAGAAGATCCTGACATATTTTCAAGTATCAGCATTATAATAGTCAGGGATAAAAGTATTTGTGTTAAAAAGTCAGTACTTTGTCGACAGTGCCTAACTTTCACTGATTTTGAAAGTAGAATTAAACATAGTGACTCTGTTCTTTTGGCTTGCCTTGAGATGCAAAGCTTTTGTTGTTTTATTTTTGTTTGTTTTCCTGGTTTTGGGGTGTGAAGTGAACCTATTCCTATTATGGGTGCCTACCAAAAGTCAGTTTTGCTTTCACACTTCAAACTGTTAATAGAAGTCATTGGAGCATGAAAGATTCTTAGATGCTTATCTGGGGTGGGTACAAGATGCTATCTTTGAACAGAATTTTCTCCCACGAGCATGATATAGTAGAGCAGAACCAGTCCTACAAGACACTTTATTGTTTTAATTCCTGCTCAATTTGAATGACCTTATTTTAGATACAAGTAAGCTGGTACAGGAAAGAAGTAACCCGGTAAAAGTCATATATCTCATAACTTTGACTTGAAACCAGGTGTTCCAATGAGTACTCCAGAACACATGGTAGAGAGTGACAAGGAAGGGAACACTTATGAATATTTGTAGTATGAACAAATTCTCTTCATTTCACCAAGATGTGTACACCTGAAAACTTAAAATCATCATATCACACTCTGGAGCATAACCATTCAGAGTAATCATACCTACTCTACCATAATGGTTTATTTTTCAATGTGGAGAGTATTTTTTTAATAGCAAGTTGAATAATCCTTATATGCTATGTCATCACTGAGTGTTCACTAAGTGGAAGAATTCATTTGGTTTGCCAAAAATCTCAGTGTGACTCTGTCTAAGAAGGTAAGTAGCAAACCGCATTAATTATGTGAGGTGAATGTTGCATGTTAATTTTAGGGTTCCACAGAAGGTTGTCGTTTCCTCCCTGACTTCTTTCATAAAGGATCAATTGTTTATTTCCAATATTTGATTTTCTTTTTTTAGTCTGCATTTGGTTTCTTGATATTTCTTTACCCCATAATGAATATTTAGCTTAGTCAAGATTTTTTTTTTCTTGTTTTGCTTTAGAGTGAGCTGATCTTCATAAAAATTCACTCAAATAATGTTCTTCTTGCATGCTTTCCTCAGGAGTTAATTGACTTTTGCAGTTTGAGTCTGGCAAACCTAGGGCCTCTTACTCAGCACTGTCCCATCACTTAGTAGAATTTGTTTTGCAAATTCTTGCCGAACAAGCTGCTGCTGCCATTCACTTATTTTCAGGTCTCACCACAGATGGCAAATCCTACACCAAAGAGTTCATTGAAATCCAAGGGTCCACAATAACTGGCGGTTTATTGCAGAGTACTCAAAAGCTATTGTGAACCTGAGCATCCTTTGCATGAGGTAATTCTATCTTTAAAATATCTCTAGAGATTTAAGAATTGTACATCCTAACTCCTTTTGCACAATAATATTTAATTAAGAAATTATTGGACTCCAAACAAAGTCACTCAAAAAGAAAAACATATTTGCTTTTCAAAAGCAGTAACACTCTCTTTGGAAGAATAATGAGAAATTGAGCAAGAGTCATTTTCTCACAAAGATGAAGAAAACATAGCTTAGAAACTAGTTTCATTGACTTTGCATGAGAAAACACTTAATGAAGTTCTGTGTCTTTACAGATATTTAAGTAAGGCCCATCGGCAAATTGTAACATTGCTGATGTTGAAATGAACAAAGAAAAAAATTATAAAATGAGCTTCAAGTTTACTATTTTTTCCTCTTTAAAAATGTTTAAGAAATTATGATAGCTTGTTTTTGCTTTGCTAATACCCACGTTGTCTTAAAATGAAATGCATAATTGGGACAAAAGGTTGTTGCACTCTTAGAAGAGGACACAGTCTTTTTCTCTAAAAACGGAAGTTGTTTGTTCCATATTCTATTTACATAAACAAACGTGTAACATTTGTACATGAATGTTTCACCAAAACAGCCCGTATTTGTGAGATCCTTGAAGAATTTTCAAGAAAAAGGCTCTCAGAATCCATATCCTAATTATAAAAACCATTAAGAAATATATTGTTCATTGAGCTTTAATTTTATTATTAAAGTACATATGTTAATTTTTTAAAATACGGTCTTGTGAGAATAAGACCCTAATTCTCAACTTCTCTCCTATGATGACTGAAATGAACAAAGGGATATTAAAAATAAGGAAAGTAATCTAATTGTTCATAGTGATGAAAGTATTCTGTGGTAGTTATGACAAAAAGCTGAAGGATAAATACAGCCACACCAAACAACATTGTGAATTAATTTTCTTCACAGAAGTGTTTTTCAGTGACATGAAAAAGAACACTTTCTCAGCTCCCAAGATTTTCACTATTGTGACTGGACATTCTCATCACAAAAACAATGTTGCAGAAAATTAAATCAGCAATGTGAGATGAGCTCACAGAATGTAGAGGAAGATTAAAAAAACAAGCAAGAATAATCAAAATCAGATTTCAAAGTCAGAAATTGAAGCACTACTTTATGGGTGCTTTGTTTTCCTAAACACAATGTCAGAATAATAGAAAGAGAAAAAAATGTTTCAAAATGAAAATAGCAGACTGAAATAGCAGAACAAGTGGGTGAGAGGGTAGGGGAAGACCTGAATTCTAAAATCAAAAGGCATATTGAATATGTACAGAAAATAAGAAAACTAGGTTTATCTTGGTGAAATTATTTAATCATAAGAATTAAGAAAATTCGACAAATAGCCACTAAGAAAAAAATTGTATATAATCTATAAAAGAAATCTCTTCTTCCTACCCTCAAAAATAAATCTAAAATACTGTAAGACAATGGAGCAATGTTTAAAGAGTTCTGACAAGTAATAGTTGTTCAAAAATGTTCTTCATGTGTGCAACCCAAGAAATATTTTCTTGGTTCTTACATATATATTATTCTTATATCTTCCCTAATATGCATACCAAAGCCTGCAAACTACATTAAAAATGATTAAATAATTTTATCTATTCAAACTAAATAATCCCCCAAAGTGCGTATACATAATTTTAAAAATATACCATGAACAAAAAACTAGTTTAAAATTGGTCCAAAAGAAATTTGTTATCTAAGTTAATCAAAAATAATTTTATATAGTGAGATGTTGAGAGGAGAAAAGAAGAAACTGGATAGGCAGACAGATTAGGGCAGGTCACGGTCTAAACTTCTGATGCAAACCTCACAGACTGGAGTGAGAACACCTGTTTCCAGGTTCATGGACTTCCCCTTTTGTGCTTCCTCTTGATTGGTCCTTTTTAACCCTCTCCCAATTGGTGCATTTTAAATCCCAAACCATGATGCCTCTCTCTGACGGTGCTTCCTCCAGCCAGTTAGCACACTCTCAAAACCATATAAACCCCTGACAGTAGCTGACAGCAGAGGTATTGTCAGCAACCCTCTTTTGGATCTCCTCCCACTGCGAGATCTTTCCTATCTTAAACTAAATTCCAGTTTACTCATTCTCCAATGTCCGCAGATGTCCGCGTTCCTCATGCTTCTTGGGTGTGAGACAAGAACCTGGAACTGCTGAACTGGAAAAGCAGAACATGCTGGACTGGAGGAGCTGGACCTGCAGAGCTGAAAGAGCTTTAACACTCCTTAAGGGCCTGGCTTGCCAGCCCTTCAAACACACAAAGCTGTAAACACTTCTCAGGGACTGGCTCTCTGGCCCACCGAATCAACGAGACTATAAAAAGTTCTGGAGGTGCCGACCCCCGAACTAAGAGAGCTGTAACACTTCATGGGTCTCCGCAGCTGTTGGCACCCCCGAGTTCTTGGGCACCAAGGCACTCCTCTATCTGGACGCCATTGTGTCCTTGGTCACCTCATGGATTTCCGGCCTACAGTGCAGCTCCAGGAACTGCAACATTCCTTGGGGGTCCAGCTCATCACTTCATGGGGCAAAAAAACCGCTTCACTGTCTCTTAAAAAAAATTTTTTTTAAACCACTAGCTGAGCATAGTGGCATGTGGCTGTAGCAGGAAAATTGCTTATGGTCAGGAGTTGGAGACCAGTCTGGCAATATAATGAGACCCTGTCTCTACAGAAACTTAACATAATAATGATAATAATTCTATGAAATTTAATTCTCATTCTGTGTAGAATATAAATGGAAAAGTATTTTTAACATAATAAAAGGATCCATTCTGAAATCAGAGGGCTTATCATGTTTAATGAAGAATTCTTAAAACATTTTAATTAAATTTAGAAAAATAAAATAAAACCAAAACAAAAAATAAACACAAAGATCCTCATAACCATAATCATTAATAAATATAGTTAGGCCTGGCTCGGTGGCTCAGCCTGTAATCGCAGCACTCTGGGAGGCCGAGGCAAGTGAATTGCCCTAGCCCGCGGGTTCAAGACCCGCCCGGGCAACTTGGCGAGACCTCGTCTCTACGGTAAATCAAAATTAGCCGGGCGTGGTAGCGCGCACCTGTAGTTCCAGCTACTTGGAAGGCTGAGGCGGAAGGATCGCCGGAGCCCAGCAGGTCGAGGCTGCGGTGGCCGGGAGCGGCCACTGCACTCCAGTCTGGGTGACAGAGTGAGACTCCGACTCAAAAAAAAAAAAGAAAAAGAAATGTCACCTTTATTTTATACAGTAGCCCCCTCCATCTACAGTTACACTTTCCATAATTTCATCTACTCATCATCAACAGTGATCTGAAAATATTAAATGGAAAATTCCAGAAGTAAACAATTGATAAGTTGTACAAGTTCGAAAAAAATGCCTTTACCTTGTGCAAAGTTCAATATCCAAGACATCTTTTTTAAAATAGGAAGGTCAGCATACATCCTTGAACTCTAGAGTTTTAATATTTTGAGTAAACTTACATCAATGGAATTTATCTGGAATTCCCCCTCCAATATGTATCCTTCATGCATGTTTCCTGAATTCATGACATTGATCACATGTCTCAAGTGATCCTTTTCTTCATAGCTAATTGAAGAGTTGATCTGAATAAGGTGATGGAATGAAAGCTGTTACCAGTGAGTTAGAAGTTAATGTAAACATAGAATCTTAATTTTGTACAGTAATTTTATTTTTTCTTCATGCCTTAATTGCCATGCCAATCCTATCATTTTACCTCCTGTTTAATGTTTTATAACCAAAAGCCCAGAAGTTGGAGCATTTTCTGATGTGTTTTTCACTAACACACTTACTTTATTTTTCTTATTTTAAGACTACCAAAATCTACAAAAAAGATGAAATAAATCTTTGCAAAAGATCCTGGCAATTACTTAAAGGTACAATGTTAGATTTTCATGCTGATAAAAATTATTATGATATGCCATATGCAACTTGCTAGTTGAAAGGAGAGAGACATCATACCCATTCCTTGTCATTATGAGTATGTTAGTGAAAGCTCTCCAAGAAGCAGAAACCCAGGGAGGATTAAACATGCAAGGACATTATTAAGGGAATTGTTTGCACAAGAGAACAAAAGGGAGATAGCTGGGGACGACTGGGAGGCTGTTAGGCTGTGATACAAGTCTGATCCCAAGTGAAGGGGAGAGGGAGGCAAGGGTGGATAGAAGCATACTAGATTGCCAAGCAGTCTCAGGAAAGTCCGAGAAGGAATCCTCTGGCAAAGTCGGTCATCCCATATCTCCAGGAACTGGTTTCCCTGCATTCAGTCACTGGCCAGGGGAAACCTGTGGGAGGCAGGAATTTCAGAGCAGCGATGGGGCCCTTGGTCAGTTATGATCACTGTGACTGGAGGTCCTACAAAACATTCTTACAGCCACCAGTGACAGGGCCCTCTCTCATCACCTTTTAGAAAACCAGTGCTGTTTCTGTGAATGACATCCTCTCAGTGTACTTGGTCAGGCCTCAGTGGTTACTTTCCCCAGCCCATGCTCATATCGTATAGACACCATAAATTAGTTTCATTATTTGCAATCATTTGATTATACTTCAATTCCGTGTCATATCATTATTTTAATCTTTTTATTAAGGAGGGGAAATTGAGATCAAGGATGTGAAAACCATTCTAGAAAACATGGGACTAGAGCTCAAAGACAAGGAATTCTTAGAACTGAAAAATCTGTCATTTGATAGGAAGCATTTCAAATGCTGGTATAACCAGCTTTTAAACTTCTTTGTCTGTTTGTGAGAGACTCCAAAACTATCTCTATTTCCTAAGCTTCCAAAAATAGAAGGCTCATCTCAAAAAAATTTTTTAGAATGTCTATTTATTCCTGAGGCAAATCTCTACCTACCTGTATAGCTTTGCTTTTAGATTGGGAAGCAGTTTCCCATCATATCAAGGTGGGAAAAAAAGATGAGATTAATCTGGAATTTGTGGAAAGAAAAGGGTTCATAGTTTCAAAGAGAATAAAGATGGAATTTGGGGAGAATAAAAGAGGTATGCAGGCTATAGAGTGTTTGATATGCTACATTTCCCCTGTTTTCCCTTAAATTCTATTATAAGAGAAATTTCGAGTGAAAATCTTGAAAAGTCAGTTTTCCTGAAAGTATCCTAGTAACTATCTTCATTACTCTGTGGCTTGAATTCTGCCTTTTCTTACATATGATAGCAAGACCTTCCAAAACAGGTTGCTAAAAGATGTGAAGTCTCTTAAAGGGAGTGAAAAATATAGTAAGAATTCAGATGAATAATGCTCGCATTTATACTGTGGTCATGATAGTGAATGCTGCCGGGTCTCCTGTACACGGATTGCAAACTTATCTTCCCACTGAGGATCACTCTTCATTTTAGCAGCCGATCTTCTATTTCATATTTAGAAAGTTCTCCACTTTCTCAAGATTTTCACACTTTTCAACAAAGGACAAAACCTGCATAGCAAAACAGTGACAAGAAAGATTGGGAGCCACTCAGGGAATTCAATCAACAGTGTCTAAAAGCTAAGTTCGGAGTTCAGGCATCAAAAGTCAAACCCACATATTGTTCAGAAGTAAAGAATGTTTGCCTCCAGAGCCAGAATTCCTTTCCATTCATTCAATGCTCTCAAAACCTTGCATGTGTAGATGGGTCCCTAAGATAAGCCTCAAGGGAAGTGACCTTAATTCTGACTTTGCAGTTGACTTTTTTATAGGCATAGTCTACTACATTCTCTCTACTAACATAGGCATTTTTTAAAATCAGAAAGTAAATTTAAAATGTCTCGCCATAAGGGCAGGTACAATGCCACACGCCAGTAATTCCAGCACTTTGGGAGGCAGAGGCGAAAGGATTACCTGAGACCAGAAAATTCAAGACCAGCCTGGGCAACTTGGTGAGACCTCGTCTCTACAATAAATCAAAAAATTAGCCAGGCATGGTGGTACGTACCTGTAGTTCCAGTTACGTGAAAGGCTGAGGTGGAAGGATTGCCTGAGGCTGCGGTGGCCATGAATGTATCACTGCACTCCGGCCTAGGTGACAGTGAGACTCCAACTCAAAAAAAAAAGGTCTCACCATAAAAAATGAAAGTAACCAAGGTGATGTATATGCTAATTAGTTCAATCTAGTCTTTTTACATTGTATACACATATGGAAACATGACATTTTACCCCATAAATGTATACAATTATTATTTGTCAATTAAAATATTCATTTAAAAATAAAATTATATTTCTTTCACATTTTAGAACAAGCATTGTCTACCCTTGTAGATGATGAGGGGGTTTGTAAATAGACCTTAGGGAATGTATGACTCCCCTGAAATTATAACACAACTATCCTGAGCACTGACATACAGTTTATGAAATTCACAATAGGGTATATTTCTCCAAAATGCTTAAGAACCTATCATTTGGAGTTTTGTGATTTTCTTCCTGGATTGTCTCTCTTCTGAGGTGGGAAGGTCAATGTCAACAATCTGGATGCTATCCTGGATAATATGGGACTCAAGCTCAAGGATAATGAACTTAAGAATCTGACTCAAAATCTCCATGTGGGTGGTGAGCAAATTTTCAGATACCATAATTACTCAGGGACAGTTTAGGTATAAGAACCATTGGTGCCAGAGTCCACTTATGAGTGAAAATGTGGTACTCAGTTCTTTATTTCTGTGATAGATCACTGAGTATTATAGACTCTAAATCCATCCAAGTTGCTGCGAAGTCCATATGTTTGTCCTTGTTTATGAGTCCCAAGTCTTAACTCATTCCAACACCAACTCAAAACCCAAAGTCTCATCTAAATCAGCACGATTCATCCCAAAGCAAATTTCCCTCCAGCTGTAAGCCTGTGAAATCAAACAAGTAATATACTTCCAAAGTAAAATAATGGTACAGGCATAACATAGATGTTCCCATTCTAAAAGAATACAACAGAAAAGAAAGGAGTGACCGGTCCTGAATAAGTCCGAAACCCAATGGAACAAATGACATTAAATGTTAAGGCTCCAGAAGAGTCTTTCTCGGGTCCAAACCCCACCTCCTAGACACACCGCAGCGGGAGTTGGGCACCATGTATACAGGCAGCTCCCTTCCCCCATGGCTTTGTTGGGTGCAGCCCATGCTGCAACTCTCATGGACTGAAGTTCTGTGCCTGCAGCTACCCCAGGCTAACATCACACCTTGGAAGTTCTAAAATTCTGGATCCCTGCCCCACAGCTCCCTGGTCATTGCCCTAGTAGGGAATCTTTGCAGCATCTTTTGAAACCTACGTGAAAGCAGGCATGCCTCCACAACTTGTGCACTCTGTGTGCCTTCAGCGTTAGCACCATGTAGTCACCACCAAGGTTTACAGCTCATGTCTTCCAGAGCAGTGGTGCAAGTCACGTCTGGGCCCACTTGAGCCACAGCTGGGGTGACCAAGGGGCACCGTGCAAACAATTGAGACATTGCTGGATGGTTAGCCCCAAGGTCCCATAGGTGCCCTGGAACTCTCCCTCAAAACCCTCTGCCTTCCAGGCCCCAGCATCTGAGCCTGTGATGGGCATGGCAGCCTTGAAGGTCTCTTAAGTGTCTTTGAGGTCATTCTCCCATCATCTTGATGAACAGCACCTGGCTTCCTTCTTTTTCTACGAATCTCCTTACCAAAAGATCACTTGGCCACATTTTTGGCTTTCTCTCCTATATACACTTTTTCATGGCCAGGCTGCAAGTTTTCCAAATCTTCATGTTCTGCCTCTTCTCTGATTATAAATTTCATCTTTGAATCATTTTTCTCTCCTCACATTTTACTATATACAGTTAAGAGAAGTCACACAGCCCCCTCAATTATTACTTGGAGATTTCTTACACCATATATCTTAGTTTATTGTTCTTAAATTCTGCTTTTTATAAAATCCTTGGGCATGGACAGCATTCAGTCAGGTTTGGTTTTGTTGTTGTTTTTTTTTCTTTTTTTCTTTTTTGCCACTTTCCCAAGGATGGTCCTCCCCAAGTTTCCAATACCTTGTTCCTCATTTCCAATTGAGACCTCATCAGAATTGCCTTTACCATCTGTATTCTTACCAACAGTCTGATCATGACCACTTAAGTAATCTTCAAGATGTTTCAGGCTTTCCCTACAGTTTTTTTCTTCTGAGCCCTCACTAGAATCACCCTTAACACTCTGTCCATAGCAATACAGGCTTCTTCCAGCATTCACATAAATATTGCTTCAACTTAGCTGGGCACAATGGCTTGACTTATAGGCCCAATTACTCAGGAGGCTGAAGCAGGAAGATTGTTTGCCCCAGTAATTTGATGCCAGCTTGCAAACACAGTGAGACCCCATCTCTAGTAAAACAAAACAAACAACAAGAAGAAAAAACCACTTTCAGCCTCAACCCATTACCCAGTTCCAAAGCCACTTCCACATTGTCAGATATTCATTATAACAACACCTGACTCCTCTGGGTACCAACCTTCCTTAGTCCACTTTGTACTGTTACAATAGAATACCAGACTGAGTGACTTCTAAAGAAGGTAAGTTTGTTTCCTCATGGTTCTGGGGGCTGGGAAGTCCAAGAGGAAGGCAGCAGCATCTGGCAAGGGCTCCCTGAAGTGTCATCATATGGTAGAAGACAAAAGGACAAAGAGGCAAAAGGGGTCAGACTTGTATAATGGCATTAATCTCCCCAAGAGGGCAGAATCCTCATGGCCTGATCACCACTTAAAGGTCCCACCACATAACACTACTGCAATGGCAAGTACATTTTGACATGGATTTTGGAAGGGTTGAACATTCAGTCCACAGCTCAGTAGTTACCCTGAGGAGAGTTTAGTTAAAAGAACCTTTGATTATATCCAAGGGAAGAAATGTCCTTCTCTATAGGAAGGAAAGGTACAGTCTGGTAGAAGCGAAGGACATTTTGGGAAGGTACAGAGTCAGGAAAAGACATGCAGAGTGTGACCACCTTGCTGAGGACAGGAAGGCACATTTCATGCAGCACATCCTTGCATAGGGCTTGACAATTATGCTCAACAACTTAAGCCTGATTCACAGGCAGTGGAAAGCTGGTATTGATTCCAAGACAGTGAAAATGAACAAGTGGGTTCTAATGGATACTCAACTGTAGGGGTCCTGTCCCTTCCGGGTCTGGGGTTTCCTGAAGGAGAGACGGAGTAGGCAACGATAAGATATAGTTGGACACCTGCTTTTGGACAGAATGCCAATTTAATGTTAGTAAACACAGAGCTTTTATACCATTCGCAAAAAGGCAAGACAAAGAAAATTTCTTTACGTATATTATCCCTCAGAAGTTACCACCATCTAGTGGTCTTAGAAGCAACGAACAAGCCAAGAATAATATCTACTTTCAGTCAATGAGTCTTTTTCATAAAGCCAAAAATGATAGTTTTAGTCCAAAGTCCTGAATTACAGTCCTTGAAATGTCTCAAGAAAGTTTCCAAGGGCACATTTCTCCATGTGTCAGGAGTTTTCTCTCTGGGGCTTCTATGACCTTCAAAGCTTTGTAATCGCCTTTCTTGTCCAGGTGTCTTCGTTACTTTTCTCTTATCCTGCAGTGTTTATTTCTAAAGAAAACTCAAAAGAAGATTTTAGTGGTTTCCCAGGCCCCCAAGGTTGCTTTCTGTATTTAGTTAATTTATCATAAAAGTATCCAATTAGTATATTATGAATTCAGTGAAAGCCCACTCTATAAACATTAACTTAGAATTTTAACTATTGAATTAAGTAAAAACCTTAACGATTAATTTTCATCCTAAATCTGTGAAAACAGTGTTATAAATCACCTACATAACTCCTAGATAAGTGTTAGAACTCATA
>CAUYQG010016421.1:0-20582 GCA_963574415.1 Tarsius wallacei
ATGGAAATTGGAACTGGCAACCAATTCCTGAACAAAACCCAAAACCCACAGGCCATAAGAGATAAGATAGACAAGTGGGACCTCATTAAACTGACAAGCTTCTGCAAAGCCAAAGAAACCATCAAGAGAGCAGGGAGACAGCCTACAGACTGGGAAAAATATTTGCCAACTCCAGGTCTGACAAAAGCTTAACATCTTGGATCTACAAGGATCTCAAATGTGCTGAAAAGAAAAAAACAAACAACCCCATCATAAAGTGGACAAAAGATATGAAAAGACACTTCTCAAAGGAAGACATCCGAGCAGCCAACAGACACATGAAGATATGTTCAACCTCACTAAACATCAAGGAGATGCAAATCAAAACCACACTGAGATAATACCTAACTCCAGGCAGAATGGCAATTATCAATAACTCAAAAAATAACAGTTGTTGGAGAGGGTGTGGCAAAAAGGGAACACTTCTACACTGTTGGTGGGAATGTAAACTAGTGCAACCTCTGTGGAAAGCAAAGTGACAATTCCTAAAAGCTCTAAATATCAACCTCCCATATGACTCTGCAATCCCCCTACTGGGAATATACCCTGAAGAACTCAAATCACTCTATAAAAAAGATACCTGCACACGTATGTTTATCACAGCATTGCTTACAATAGCAAGAACCTGGAATCAACCATGCTGTCCATCAAAAGAGGACTGGATTTTAAAAATGTGGTACATATACACAATGGAATACCATGCAGTCATAAAAAAGAACAAAATCATGAATTTCACAGCAACCTGGATGGAACTAGAGTCTATAATACTGAGTGACTTCTCACAGAAACAAAGATCTGAGTATCACATGTTCTCACTCATATAGTGGACCTTGATCATCCAACGTATTACCATAAGGAAATGACTGACAGTTGTGGGAAACTATGTGGTGGATGGGAAAGGAGATGGGATTAATGGTAGTAAATATCTGTCTTAGGAAAGGGAGACACCTCTTATCAACAATGGTGCCTAAACGAAGCATATTTGTATACCTAGCCTTTCACTGTACCCCACAACATCATAATAAAACTGTACCCCACATCATAATATTGATTATTAAAAAAATTAAAAATACAAATTTAATTTAAAAAGTAGAGACAGTTTTCTAACTCAGAAACATTTATATTAATTTTGTAATTAAATTTACACAATTGTTTATAGTATTTATGTGTACAAGGCTATGCTTTGATATCAATATACATTGTGAATGATTAAATCAAGCTAAGTTACCTATCCATCTCCTTTCATACTTATTTTTGCGGTGAGATTTAAATTTTACTCTCTTTTTAATTTTGAAATGCTTGCACACAATTACTGTTAACTACAGTTGCTATGCTTTGCAATAGATCACTGGAATTATTTTTTCTAAAAATGCACTTAAAATTTTTTTTAAGGATGTGGGTTATAATTCAAGATTAACTATACTAATGGTAATTGTACAGGTAAATTGTGGGCCTCATTTTGATCCCAATGGTAATACTTTTAAAGTATACACCTGGTTTGAAATCAGGTATGCTTATTGATGACTTGTACCCTCCTCCCTCCCCTGGCCATTTTCCTTTAATGTCAATTCCTTTTTTATAGTATTATGATGATTCAGAATCTGCTTATTAGTTAGAACATGTGGTACTGAGTTCTTTGTTTCTGTGATAGGTCACTGAGCAATATAGACTCTAAATCTAATCAAATTGCTGCAAAGTTCATAATTTTGTCCTTCTTCATGGCTGCAAATATGTACCCTGTGTATATGTACCACATTTTTTTAATCCAGTTCACTTTCATTGGGCAGTACAGTTGTTTCTGTGTTTTTGCAATTACAGAAGATTAAAACAAGATCCCTAATTATCACCATTATACAAAAATCAACTCTAAATGAATTTAAGACCTAAGTGTGAAGCCTCAAACTATAAGAACCTTAGAAAATGCAAGAGACATCCTTACAGAAATTTTAACTGGAAACCAATTCTTCATCAAAATCCCAAATGCCTGAGGCATAAGAGATAAGGCTGATAAGTGGAACCTCATCAAACTGCAAATCTTCTGCAAAGCAAATGAAACCAGCAAGAGAGTGGGGAGGCAGCCCACAGAATGGAAGAAAAATAAAGTATTTGCCAACTTTATATCTGACAAGGGCCTAACATCTAGGATATACAAATGTGTCAAAAAGAAAAAAAAAACTATTAAAAAGTGGGCAAAATATACGAAAAGACAATTATCAAAAGAAATACAATTTAAAAGTATTACCATGTCTTTTCATGGGGGAGTGTGCATAGGAACAAATCTGTGTATGTGAAAGTGGGTGAGCAAATGTTCAGCTGAGGGGATACTGGTTCAAACACCTAGTCTCCACTACAGAAATGCCTGCAATTTACCATTGTTCTGAATTCAGTGTCTCCCCACACCAGGAACATTCAACATTCTTGGAGCAACCCTTGGGAAAAAAGGGCAGAGATTAACCACTTCTGGGCACCTGGCACTAGACCTGACACCACCAACTGTGGCAGCAGAGACCTTGGAGAAAGTGTAGGGAGGGGCTTCAGAGATGAGTCATGCCAGAGGAGATGCCAGCTGACACCATTTTCTCTGTCCCAGAATTCAGACAGAGATAACCTTTGATTCACCCTGCACTGAGAAGCCTGCATTCTGGGACTTAGTGATAATCTCCTCACTCCTTAGTGATTGATCATCATTGACTAGGGAGAATACACCAGGTGCACAGTACCTGAAAACAGTGGCTGGTTTGAAAATCCAGATACCTCCACACCGGCCCATTCAGGTGTGTGCAGCAGGAGTGTGAGAGCTAGCAGCACAAAAGTAAGGGCCAGTCTTGATCCAATCCAGTCACCTTCCCCAGCAGTCTGTGGGAAGTCTGACCCACATGGAAAGCAGACTAATCACCAGCACAGAGAGCAGAGGGGAGGAGATGGGAGGGTCTAGAGACAAAAGCTTGCTCCCTCTCAAAGAAGGCCAAAAGTAGTGGTGCATTAGACATGCCAGAAAAAAAGAAACCTGAAGTTTGAGAAAAGGCCACAAGAGGGAAAAAGAGAAAGCACAAGACACAAAGGTTTTGGGTCTTTTTGTTTTTTCTTTTTTGCTCACCCTCTCCGTACATATCTTTGTATATGTGTGTTCTGATCTCATTTCCCCCTTTTTCTCCCTCTTCCTTTTTTTTTTGCATATAAGTATATCTGAAGGTGAGTGAATCTTTGTTTTTGTTTTGTTTCTTTGTATGTTTTTCTGTTCATTTCATTGCTGTTTGTTTTTATTTTCTTTTTCTTCTTTCTCTTCATCTTCTTTTCTTTTCTCTTCCTTCTTTTTGTGTTCTTATCTTTTCTAGTACTCCGTTTTTGTTTCAGTGGGTACACATACACTACCACCATGTGGAAATAGTGTAAGGTGTTGGGGAGTGAGTTCCAGAGGGCTTACCCTCCAGTCAGCAGTTATTGTCATCTGTAGGAAGCTTCTAAATGGTAGCTATACCATTTCACCTTAATCAGATCTTAAAAGAACAAAGAGACTGCTCATCCCTCCCCCACCCAGTCCAACTTTAAATTTGAACATATCCAAGGATCTACCTAAGGAAGAATACAGAGTTGAGTGACCAGAAGTGCAAGCTATCTCACCTCTCACTGAGAAAAATTAAAGAGAAAAAAAGAGAGAGGGAAAATTTATCACAAACAAAGAAGAACAGAAAAACACAGATTCCTCCAGTCCCCTGGAAAGACAACACCTTAGAATACAGACTTCAGAATTTAAACAATGGGCAAAGTTTAAGATGGTGACCAGACAGGAATGTGAGAGTCTCTGCAAAAGCAAATGTCCATAAAGACTCTCTGTGTGAGTAGGCATGTGCTGGTGGGAGAGAGAAAGTTCATCTGAGGGAAGACTCAGGTTCATGCACTTAGGGCCCCCCTCTCAGGGTGACTACAAGCCCCCACCACCCTGGAATTGGAGCATGGATGGCAAAATCATCTGCTGTTCATGGGACTCTCTTGAGAAGAGCCTGCTGAATCCAGCTGATTTCCATCTCCTAGTGCCTGGCCCACACCATCACCTGTTATAGTGGTTCAGCTGAAGGCCTGAATCTGATCTCTGTAGAGAGATCAGAGAGGAGTCAGAGAGGAGCTCCATGCCTGGTGAGGAAACAGACTGCAGCAATTTCTCAGTCCCAGAACAAGGCAGAGACCAGCATTGTCACACCCAGCTCTTCCCAGTTCCATTCAGCCCCCAACTCAGGACCTAAAGTAATCTCATCAAACTGGGAGAGACAGAAGTCCCTCTCCCATGCTGGATCAGAAACAGGTCAGATCTGAGTGGCAGACTTGGCAAGCAGCAAGTCAGGTAAGTCCAGATCTGATCCGCCCTCCTCCCAAAGTAGTCTGGGGCAACTGCCCCAGCTGTGAGCACATCAGCCTGCTATAAGAACAACCCTAATTAGTCTGTGCTGAGAGCTAGAGATCAGAACTGAAAGTATGTTAGACTTACAGGAATGAACTTAGAGTGAGTGTGTTTCCTTGTTTTTATTATTTTTATTTTTATTGTTTGACTGCTTTGCTTATTTTTGTTTGTTCTTTATTTTAGTTTTTTTCTCTTTCTGTTTTTATGTTTTCATACTCCTTTTGTTTCAATTATTTTACAGATTTTTTTCTTTTCTTTTCTTTAGACCTCCTGTTTGTGTATGGGAAGACTACATCAATAGGGAGATTTTTGTTGGATTGTGTGTTTATATGATTATCTCTATGTTTTAATTTTTTGTACTCTCTTCTGTCTTTGTGTTTCTTTTCATTTGTTAGTTTATATATCTGTCTGTTTCCCTCTGACTCTTCTCTATGTCCACCTTCCTCTTACCGCCCCCCTTCCCTTTTCTAGTCTTTTCCTTTTTTATATGTCATTTTGCTTCCAGGGAACAAACCTATACCCCTCACTGCATGGATGATTTGTAAGACAGTGGGAAATGGGTTCCAAGGTGCCCAAACCCCTATCAGTTGATACTGGGATCTGCAGATAGATTCTGAATCACAGCTCCCTCCTCAATTAAATCTCAAAACCAAGAACTATACCCCACAACCAACAGTAGAACATCAGAATTGAATAAAGCCAGAGGATCCATATAAGGAAGAATAGAAGACTGAGCAAATACAAGCAAAAGCAACCTCACCATCCCTGAAAAACAGAATTAAAGAAAAGGAAAAAAAGTTGGGGGAGGGAGGAGAGAAAAATCTACATAAATGAAGAAAAACCAAAAGAAGAATATGGGTCTCACACAGACCCCTGTGAGGCCAGACATTGAGAAAACAGACTATGGAACTCAAACAATGAAGAGCCTTTAGAATGACTGGTCTCAAGTTACAAATCCAGATACAAGGACATTAATAGAGAGAATAAATAGAATTGAGGAGAGAAAAAATGAAGGAATTGGTAACTGAGATAATAGCAGTAAGGAATATTGTGAATGAAAAAGTAACAAACTGATAAGCATAAAGAGCAGAATTAATCAAGCAGAAGAAATAATCTCAGAGCTTGAGAACCAAAATATAGAACTAACCCAAACTGTCAAAAACATAGAAAAGATGCTTAAAAAGAGAGCACAAAATCTGCAAGAGATGAGTGATTATTTCAAGAGGCCAAACCTAAGAGTAATTGGACTTCCTGAAGCAGAAAGAGAGACAGAGATGATCCTGGAACAAACATTCCATGAAATTATTCAAGAAAACTTTTCTCATCTCGTCAGTGATGTGACCAAACACAAGAGACTCAGAAAATCACTGCAAGACAACAAATGAGAAGACTGACTCCTAGACACATAGTATTTTGCCTAAAAAAAGTAGGAATAAAAGAAAAAAAAATCCTACAGCAAGAGAAAAAGGTCAGACAACCTACCAGGGAAGATGAATTAGAATAGCAGCAGATTTATCTACAGAATCACTTCAGGCTAGGAGAGCTTGGAACCCAATCTTCAAAGTTCTCAAAGATAAACCATTTCAACCAAAAAATTACGCAGCTAAGATGAGCTTCATCAGTGAGGAAGAATTAAATCTTTCCCAGACATTCAATCCCTAAAAACATATGCTGCCTTCTACCAGCTAAACAAAAAAAGGTTATGAAAGTATTAAACACAGAAGAAAGGGGAAAAAAAAAACAAAGATATTCTTCACAAGCGTGCAGGACACAGATTGAAAACACGTGAATCAACCCAAAAATCAAAAGAAGGACAACAAACTAACAGGAACAACAACAACTGTAAGAACCTCATGACAGGGTTAAACTTTCACATTTCAATAATTACTGAAAAGACATATTATGGAAAAATGAATGAAATATCATGAGGCAACCATACACTGTCTGCAATAACTGTTCTCACCAGAAAGGACACTTGCAGACTCACAGTAGGAGAATGGGAAGCAAAATTTCAGACAAATGGAACAAAAAAGAAATCAGGATTTGGAATCTTAATATCATACAAAATACCCTTTAAGCTATCAAAAATTTTAAAAAGATACAGAAGGTCATTATATAAAGATAAAATGTTCAATCCATCAACAAGAATTATCCATCCTAAACACATATACACCCATTATAAGAGCACCAACTTTCATAAAGCAGCTTCTAGGCATACTTAAAAAAGATATTGACTCTAATACTATCATAGCTGAGGATCTTTATACCCCACTCACACCCCTGGAGAGATCAAGACAAAAAATCAGCAAGGAGATCTGAAATTTCAATGTGACTCTTGACCAAATGGACTTAATTGATACTTACAGAACACACCACCTAACAACCACAGAATAAATATTTTACTCAGCACCACATGGAATGTATTCTAAGATCTACCACATCCTTGATCATTAAAAAAGCATAAACAAATTTTTTAAATGGAAATTTTGCTATGCATCTTCTCAGACCACAGTGGAATAAAAATAAATATCAACTCAACAAAGTTCCCCCAAAACCCACAAAGACATGGACACTAAACAGCATGATGTTAAGTAACTCCTGGGTCAACAGGGAAATCAAAACAGAGATTAAAATATACATGAAAACAAATAAAAATGAAGAAACATCTTACTAAACCCTGGAATGCCACGAGCAGTAGTAAGAGGGGAATTTATATCTTAACAAACACACATGAAGACAATGGAAAGATCACAAGTTAACAGCCTAACAAGGCACCTAAGAAAGCTGGATAAGCAAGACCCTCAAAATCCTAACTTCAGCAGAAGAATCCTGATCACCAAAATAAAAGCCCAAATTTGTGACACAGAAGACAAAAAGAAAATACAAAAAATCAATGAAACAAAAAGTTGGTTCTTTGAAAGGATAAACAAGATTGATGGTCCCCTAGCTAGACTGACCAAGAAAAAGAAAGAAAAATCTCAAATAAACTCAATCAGAAACACAAAAGATGGAGTCACAACTGGCCCTGAAGAAATATAAAAGATTATTAGAGACTATTATGGAAACACACTTGAAAACCAAAAGGAAATGGAAGACTTTCTGACATCACACAACCTCCCCAGGTTGCAGCAAGAAGAAATTGAGAAACTAAATAGACCAATAACAATACAGGAAATTGACTATG
The DNA here is from genome assembly GCA_963574415.1 of Tarsius wallacei. Taxonomy (NCBI): domain Eukaryota; kingdom Metazoa; phylum Chordata; class Mammalia; order Primates; family Tarsiidae; genus Tarsius; species Tarsius wallacei. Next base: position 7,620 of record CAUYQG010016421.1, read on the forward strand.
TCATAAGAAAATTACCTACAAAAACAAACAAACAAAAACAAAACAAAACCCTGCACCAGATGGTTTTCCAGCAGAATTCTATAAAACATACAAGGAGAAACTGACATCAATCTTATCAAAAGTATTTCAGTTGATTGAGAAAGATGGAACTCTCCCCAAATCATTTTATGAAGCTAACATCACATTGATACCCAAGTCAGGTAAAGACCAAAGAAATAAAGAGAACTACAGGCCAATATCTTTGATGAACATAGATGCTAAAATTATCAACAAGATTCTAACAAACCGGATTCAAGAACACATATCAAAAATCATCCACCATGATCAAGTAGGCTTCATCCCCTGAATACAAGGCTGGTTCAACATTTGTAAGACCATAAATATAATTAAATACATCAACAGACATAAAAACAAAAACCACATGATTATATCATTAGATGCAGAAAAAGCTTTTGACAAAATTCAGCACCCCTTCCTGATAAAAACCCTTAAACATCTAGGCATACGTGGAAAATGCCTCAAAATAGTAAGAGCCATTTGTGAGAAGCCCACAGCCAGCATACTGCTAAACAGCCATAAATTGGAACTATTTCTCCTGAAAAGTGGAGCAAGGCAAGGATGCCCACTCTTACCCCTCCTGTTCAAAATAGAATTGAAAGTCTGGTAGTGATACCTTTTGCATTGCCTTTTTGCTAAGAATTATTTTTGCTGTTCTTGGTCATTTATGTTTCCATATGAATTCCTGTATTGTTGTTTCTAGGTCTGGGAAGAATGTTGCTGGCAATTTGATGGGTATTGTGTTAAATCTATAGATTGTCTTAGGTAGAATGGGCATATTAACAATGTTTGTTCTTCCAACTCATGAGCATGGAACATTTTTCCATTTGCTTGTATCATCTTTGATTTCTTTTAGCAATGTTTTGTAGTTTTCATTGTAGTGTCCATGTCTCTGGTTAGGAAGAGGTCAAGGTATTTCATTCCTTGTGTGGCTATTGTGAATGGAATTATGCTTTTTATTTGGGTTTTTGTTTGTTTATTATTGGTGTATAGAAATGCGATTGTATTTTGCACATATACCCTGAGACTTTTTCAAAGTCCTTTACCAGTGCAAGGAGGTTTTTGACAGATTCTTTTGGGTTTTTGAGGTATAGAATCATGTCATCTGCAAAGAAGAATTACTTGATTTCCTCTTTTCCTACTTGGATACCCCTAATCACCTTTCTTCTCTGATTGCTCTGGAAACATAAATGACCAAGAACAGCAAAAATAATTCTTAGCAAAAAGGCAATGCAAAAGGTATCACTACCAGACTTTCAATTCTATTTTAAAGCTACAATAATCAAAACAGCATGGTATTTCTACAAGATCAGGCATACAGGCCAATAGAACAGGATAGAGATTCTGGAAGCAAAGCCTCAATTTATCAACCAACTCATCTTCAACAAAGCCTCCACCAACACCCACTGGGGAGAGGAGAACCTATTCAATAAATGGTGCTGGGAAAACTGGCTGACCACATGCAGAAGATTAAAACAAGACATCTACCTATCCCCATACACAAAAATCAACTCTAAATGGATCAAAGACCTAAACATAAAACCTCAAACTATAAGAACCTTAGAAAATTCAGGAGATACCCTTATGGAAATTGGAACTGGCAACCAATTCCTAATCAAAACCCCAAGTGCCCATGCCATAAGAGATTAGACAAGTGGGACCTCATCAAACTGTCAAGCTTCTGCAAAGTCAAAGAAACCACTAAGAGAGCCAGGAGACAGCTCACAAAATGGGAAAAAATATTTGCCAACTGTATATCTGACAAAGGCCTAACATCTAGAATCTGCAAGGAACCCAAACGCACCAAAAGAAGAAAAACAAACAGCCCCATTAAAAAGTGGGCAAAAGACATAAATAGACATTTCTCAAAAGAAGATATACGGACAGTTAACATACACATGAAAAAGTGCTCAGCCTCACTAATCATCAGAGAAATGCAAATCAAAACCACATTGAGATACCACCTAACCTCAGTAAGAATGGCCATCATTAATAAAACAAACAACAGCAGATGCTGGCAAAGATGCGGAGAAAAAGCAATGCTTCTACACTGTTGGTGGGAGTGCGAACTAGTGCAACCTCTTTGGAAGACAGTTTGGTGATTTTTGAAAGAACTAGAAATTGACCTTCCATATGACCCAGCAATTCCCCTATTGGGAATATACCCAGAGGAACTCAAATCATTCTACAAAAAAGATACATGCACACACATGTTTGTTGCAGCTCTATTCACAATAGAATAAACATGGAACCAGCCATGCTGCCCATTGAAGCTGGACTGGATAAAAAAAAATGTGGTACATATACACAATGGAATAGTATGCAGCCAAAAAAAGACAAACATATAGACTTCACAACAACTTGGATGGATTTAGAATCTATCATACTCAGTGATCTATCACAGAAACAAAGAACAGAGTACCATATGTTCTCACTAGTAAGCGGAACTTGAACAATTTATAATATTATAAGAAAGGGATTGGCTGTAGCGGGAAACTATCAGGGGATGGGGGTGGGATTGGCAGTTGAGGGAAACTGCTAGGGGAGGGAGAGGCACACCTCATCAACAAGGGTACATGCATAATCAACGTTTGTATACCTAACCCTGAATTGTACCCCACATCTTTATAATAAAAAATAAATAAAAAGTGGGTTAAAGATATGAATAGATACTTCTCAAAAGAAAACATACAAGCAGCCAACAGATATATGAAAAAATGCTCAGCTTTACCAGTCACCAAAAAAAATGCAAATTAAAACCACAGCGAGGTACCAACTAACTCTAGTCAGGATGGCCATTATCAATAACTCAAAAAACAACAGATGCTGGAGAGGTTGCAGGGAAAAGGGAATACTTCTACACTGTTGGTGGGAGTGTAAACTACTACAACCTCTGTGGAAAGCAGTTTGGCGATTCCTAAAAGATCTCAAAATCGACCTTCCATATGGTCCCGCAATCCCCCTTCTGGGAATATACCCAGAGGAACTCAAATCACTCTATGAAAAAGATACCTGCACATGCGTGTTTATTGCAGAATTATTCACAACAGCAAAAACATGGAACCAACTGTGCTGCCCATTGAAAGAGGACTGGATAAAAAAATGTGGTGCTTATACATGATGGAATATTACACAGCCCTAAAGGACAAAATTATGAACTTCGCAGCATTTTGGATGAACTTAGAGTCTATAATACTCAGTGATCTAGCACAGAAACAAAGTACTGTGTACCACATGTTCTCACTCATAAGTGGACCTTGAACGATTATCATAATACTATAAGAAAGGGATTGGCAGTAGAGGGAAACTGCCAGGGCAGGGGTGGATTACCTCATCAACAAGAGTGCCTGCATAATAACCATTTGTATACCTAATCCTGAATTGTACCCCACATCTTTAAAATAAAAATTAATTTAAAAAATAAAAATATCCACATTATAAAATTAATCAGTAAAAACAGCCATAATTTTTTCAAAGAACACTTTTATCAATGCAACTTATAAAAGTTACATGCTGTCAGTGGTTTGTGAATGAGATATTGTCAGTTATCAGATCAAAATCACTATGACATCCTCTCTATGATTCCTGAAAACCTCTGTTATTTTAAGCTTATGTTGTTAGCACTCAAAGTAATTCCAGTACACATTGGAGCAATCCTCAAAATCAAGGTTATTTAATCTTCCTTACTGCTATGTTGACACATATGTAAGAACTAGAATGAATGCTAAACAAACTGTTTACATTGTGTCACTCAGGTTTCCTTAATTTAATATTTTCACTGCCAGGAGAGATCAGTAATTATGAATACTTTATGGTGCTGCCAGGCAAGACACTATTATCAAAAGTCATTGTATTACTGCTCTCTGAGTTGAAAACAACAGGCTTAGTTACTCAAAAAGTTACACATAGAACTACAAAACAACCCAGCAATTCCACTCCTAGGTATATAACTTGAAGAATTGGATACAAGTATTCAGCCAAATACTTGTACACAAGCATTCATAGCAGCACTATACACAGTAGCCCAAAGGTGGAAACAATCCAAATGTTCACCAATGGATGAATGGATAAGCAAAATGTGATATATACATACAATGGGCTATTGTTCAGCCATAAAAGGGGTAAAGAATTGACACATGCTATGATGAGAATGAACCTCAAAAACATTATGGTAAGTGAGGGAGGCCAGACACAAAAGGCAACATATTATACAGTTCCATTTGTATGAAATATCCAGAATAGGTAAATCCATAGAGGTAGAGCAGATTAATGTTTGCTAAGGACTGGAGGCAGTGAGAATGGGGAGTGATTGCTTAATGGTTACCTGGTAATGATTTGGGTTAATACAAAGTATGTATTGGAGCTATACAGAGGTGATAGTTGCATCATATTTTCAAACACTAAAGTCCACTGAATTGTATACTTTAAAATAGTCAAAATCATAATTTTTTCTGTTATGTGCCTTTTATCACAGTTTTTAAAAGACAATAGGCTTATTCTAGTTGTCTCTGGTTCAGAAATAGTCATTTGGGGCCTACCAAATTTCCTAAGGGACCAGATTCTTTGCCTAGAAATTAAGCAGAGTACTTCATAATCGTAGTACTTCAAACTGACACAAGTACACGGTCTTACCATCAGTTATCTGTAAGGAGATGACCAATTCCCAAACCTTCTCACAATAACTCTGTCTTCCCGGAAAGGGAGGAGAAATTGGTGGAATAACAGTTTTTTAGCTCAAAATATATTAGCAGCAGAACTCTGCTTAGAGACTGGGCAAGGGCCCCAAGCCAGGTTTCAGCATCTCCTTCTACAAGTGTCTTTCAAAACCTGGTAGAATAATAATATAACTGGATGGATATTAAGGTCACCTCAGTCTAAAATATGCTTTACATCAGTCTAGTGAAGTTCCTTCATATTATTATAAGAGCTCTATTTAAAGATTCTGTTGAGCACATTTTAGAAATCTATGAATAAGCTAGGTTTGCTTGTCAATCTATTTGAAACAGAATTAAATTCATTTTTCAAAGAGATTTTTTCCCCCAACTAGGTTGTTGGCAGAATTCTTATTTTGAGCTAAAGTGGAAAAAATAAATATACCTTCTAATTTTTCTTTTAGTTATTTATGTATGAAGACTCAAGGGAGGAATATTCATTTCCTCCAATTCTATAAAAGGAAAAAATATCCTCATGTTGGCCTCATAATTTAATAACTGATTAATATTTTTCTCATTTCAACAAGTGAATTCAAACAGGAACAATTTGCATTTTGACCCTTTTTTTGCCTCCATGCAATAACTTTTTATGGCTATATTCACACTGGGGTAATTAAAAAGCGAACCATGCTCATGTAAACTTATACACAGTTGAGTTTTCAAATTAACTTATATTATGTAATTGATTAAATAATGCCATTACCTATGGTTCTCAGAAAGAATTTAAGAATCAATTAGTCATACCAAAAGTTGTTTACATATACTTCTTAGTGTAAAACAGCTTTAGCTTTATCAAACTACATTTTTATAAGCTAAAGCTAAATGAGTTGGCAGTCAGATACTTTAAAGAAGCAACAAGACAACTGTTAAAATTAAATGCAAGATAGTTTTTACTATGCAATCCTTTAAAAATTCATTTTAAATAACTAATAATTAAATCTTTCAGCACGCAACACAAATTATTTTACACCCATCTTCATGCAAGTTATACAAGCCTGTGAAACTAGAATTGTAATTACAGTTTATACAATTGGTCACCTTCATTTTAGAACAAGAGTTTTCCTAATTCTAGATTGTTTAAGGACCGAATATATGTATTTCTTCAGTGCTTAATATTTAAGATTAATATATGAATGGCTAGTAGTTGGTAGAGATAAAAGTTGTGAAATCAATGATAGGCCAACAATCTGGGGGAAAATGTTATAAAAATTTAATGTGTCCTACCCATATCCTTCCACACTCATCAGTTCCTAAAGCCAACTTCTAACTACCAATATCTATATTTCTTTGCCTGAGGGATTCCTCAGGTTTCCAAAGCCCACTCTTTCCATGCAGACTGCAGGTCAAAAGTGCCAAGGAATTAGCTCTCAACCAATGACTGTGAGGACTTGCTGTATAAATAACTTTCTCCCTTGCCTCTAAGGTAGCATAACTTGGAGGCATGTTCTATACTGCTATTCATTCTCTCTCTCTCTCTCTCTCTCTCTCTCTCTCTCTCTCTCTCTCTCTCTCTCTCTCTCTCTCTCTCCCGAGAGAGAGAGAGAGAGAAACATGACTGCCAAAATAAGGTCCACATTTCCCAACCTTCCTTATAGATGAATGTGGCTATGTGACAAGTTTTCACCAATGAAATGTGAGGATAAGCACAAGGAAAACATATGAGTTCTACATCACTTGCTTCAAAGAAATCATTCTCCATCAACTTTTTTTCTTTCTTCTTTCTTACAAGCAGAAACATGGATGTTACAGAGATCCAGATTCAACTATGTAGATGAAGACCATGTCTTGGAGGATGCAAGGTCCCTGAATGGCGAGGTACAACAGAAATGTCCTGACACTGTATTTTCTTCTCTTGGTTATAGACATGTTTCTTTTACCTAATACAGTATTCAATGAAGGGCAGAAGAAACCATTATCTATAAGGTAGCACATCAGACATGACCTCACTATAGGTGAACCTCTAAGCAAATTCCATATCTATACAATAATGATGCAATCAGCTCTGAGCCCCAGATCTCCCACCGTCATCACATCTTCACTCTTCAAAGGTCTCTTCAACTTTATCTCCAACTCTCATGAGTTTTGAGATGCTGAGGGAAGCACGAAGCACTTTGCAGGAACTTTAGCCACTGAGTATGGATCTCAGACTTGCCTAAAATCCCCCCAAGGAGCTAAGAATGGTAAGAGGACAATAAGAAAATGTACTTCAACTTGATCAAGCATTATCTCTAATGTGTTCATAACGTCAGTTCAACCAAATTAGCCACATGCTACATCAACATCATCTGAAATGATGTAATTATCCCCACTAAAAGCCCATATCTGAGTTAAAGGCTATATTCATCAAGATGGATTAGCCAAGGAGAGAAAAGAGACATTCATGAACAGAATTGTTTTTTAACCTAGATCAGAAGACTTTTGGTTATCCAAAAGAGGAAAGCTGCAGAAGTCAATAAGAAGACTTGTGAAATATACACAGCAGGTATAATGCCCTTCCATAAAGTAAGGGTACAACTTAGAACTGTTTTATTAAGGAGTCATAGCTTTTAAATGGATAGATCAAGCAATAATCCCTATCCAACAGAACAAAATAAGCAATCCAGTTGGATAAAAACATATACTTTTGTTGACTTTCAACTAATTGGTCTTTTAAAGTTGTAGTTTCTTTCAAGACTCATCAACATCACTCTCTTTATCAAACCTGTATCTTCCTACTATTCCCCTATATGATTAGGTTAGTAAACATATAGAACATATTTGCTTATTGCAAATACCAAATACCCCAAAATTGTTGAGACACACAAACTCAGTCCCAGTAACACCATGTTCTGGTTCATTAGATACTTAAGATGGAGACTTGTGTTTGTGTACATTATTGATTTTAATATTTTGCTTATCCTGGGACTTAGTCATTTGATTATTAGAACAGCTTTTTCTATGGCAAGTTCTCAGCCCTGATGCACATTTAAATCACTTGGGGAGATTTTAGATTTTTAATATTCAGGTCAGACTCTACACTAATTAAATCAAAATTATATGGATGGGTGGTATTAGTAATTTTTAAAAATCTTCTCAGGAGCTTCCAAAGAGCAGCAAAGGTTGAGAACCCTTTGAGTAGATCAAGTCCTACAATTATTTAACTGACATCCCAGGCTTCCTAGTTTTTCTAAATGAGAGCTCTAGACTAGATCCTCAAACGCTAAGAAACAACTCAATAGTCAACAAATATTCATAAAGTTCCAACAACCCACCAGGCTCTATGTCCAGTGCTGGAAGTGCAAGAATGAAAAAGATATCTGGGTGAGATAGAAAGAGCAGAGCTTCTCAAATTTTAACATGTATATGACTCATCCAGGGATCTAGTTACAATGTGGGTTCTGATTTAGTAGGTCTAGGGTGAGGCCTGAAACTGCATTTCTAATAAGCTCCTATGAGGAGATGCCAATGCTGCTGGCCCGTGACTTCACTTTGAATATCATGAAGAAATGCAACATGAAGTAACGAGTAGTATGAAAAGTGAGGTGCACTCTGGTATGCCTAAAAATGAACAAAATCTACAATTCTATAAAATGCCGGCCTCCTGCAGTTTTTATCATCTTTAGCCCTTCCCCACAGAGAGTTTTAAAATCTTTTTTTAAATTATGCCTCCCGTCCTACGTCATCTTTATAGCAGGGTCTACAAATTTTATGATTTGTTCAACAATACGCCTATATAAAGTACTGCAAGGAATATTTTAGGAAATGGTGTGAAAAAATAAAATTTGGCAAATCCAATATTGATGAAATTCAAAAGGATAAGGCATGAAAACAAGATTTTGAAAGAGAAGATTCACACCAGAGAAACAGCGCTGGAAGACAACAAGGAGGTCAACCTGCTCATTCCCCTACCCACTTAGTGAGTTCATAATTCACGCTTTCCCCTTTGTCTCAGGAAATGAAAGGTCATTTTCACTTGAAAGTAACACTTAGTGAGAAATGTGCCTTCAAAATCTCCAACACCTAGATTTTTTGCACCAATAACTTTTAAGCAATTCAAAGCTTTTTTAAGAGTTCAAACTATAATATTTCAATTAAAGTGGGAATTTTTAACAAAGAGCCACTTGTTTATATTGATCCTTCAGTATAATTTAAAGAGAAATAAAAGTGTATTCTTTCTTATTTGGAATACTTCTCCTTTCTTAATAGTAAAATAAAATGTACAATAAGTTATTCAAGTATCTCAACAGTACTTTGATCCCATTAGATTCTACTGTGACCAAATAGCAAAGTCACTTTTAAATTCTTCCAGGAAGAATGGAGGAGTGACATATTGGCATAAGTAAGACTAGGATTCCCTGAAAAGTATTTAAATGATTAATTCTCCGTACCAAAAACTAGAAGACAAATGGGAGAAACAAAAGAGGAGAATGAGTGGGAGAAGGGGCGGGGAAAAGATCCAAGGTAAAGATTCTCATGGTATTTGTGGTTGAAGAGTTCTCTTGACACACATACATCTTGCTACTAGTTAATATTAGATTCTTCTAACTTGTTATCACTGAAAAGAGAAGTTTCTCCCTGACCTGTACTTATCATGCATTAGATTGTGTTCTAGCATTATAAGCAACGTGACATAGTGCAAAGTGAGTGGTCCCTGGTTCTAATTCCAGCTATGTGACTTTCTAGATGTGTATCGTTTACACTTGGGCAAATTATTTAAAGTCTAATAATTATCTGAGCTTCAGTTTCCTTCTCTATAAATTGGGAATAAAAATATAAATCTGACTGGTTTATCATAAGAAGTAGCAATTCTATATTTAAAGTACCTGATACAAAGTTTTAAAAATTGTTATTACCATTTACTAATAAAGATTATAACTTCATTAAAAGTAAATATTATAGTTTGCCTTTGCAATTCCCTTTGTATCAGATGAGTTTAAGGAATTAATGATGCTGATGACCAAAGTATCTGTCTAAATATGATATAATTCTTGGGTCTTTCCTCTTTTGCTGACGAAATATTTAGAAACTAAAGCAAGCAAACAGGAGGCCTGTGAGCCCAGTACAGCAAAAAAATTAGTTTTGATTGATTTGTACAGTGCTTATTAAAAATATTAAATTAGTTGATGATGTTTGAAAATCAGAATATTTAATATAAACATCTAGATTTCTAGCTCTTTTTTTAAAAAAATCAGAAAGTCTGGGAACATTATCCCAACAGAGCTGAAAAACTACTGACCCCTTTAGATAGGTTGTATTCTCTCCAATTTGCAGCTGTCTCCACCTGATGCATGGCATTCCTATAAGTGGCCCTTACTGGCATTTGCGTTTTAGACCCTTACTCTATAGGGAAACACACACACAAACTCAGAGGAACTATAGGAAATTATTATGCAACTAAATTGCTTCTTTGAAACTGTAGCTATTTTCAACTTGAGTTTCCACACACAGGGAAAATTTGGGGGGGAATGCAAGCAGGGCTATGTTTTAAGAGGAACTAAGAGTTCCAAAACAACAGGTAGAGAGACATGAATACTGTTTTCAATTCAGATTATCCTCCTGGCCTTGCACCCCTATACTCACACCCCATGTTAGAGTGAAATTTATGTATAAAAAGAGGAAAACACTAAAAGAACCACAGGGCAAATCGTCAGCAGCTTTGGTGACACTGGTCTCAGCAGCAATAGGGGCTAAATGCCCTTAGTACAGATAACAGCACCTTCACAATTACCATGGGCCACCTTGGGGCAGACATCAGCCAGAACCAAGAACCAGACCTCTTTGTGGGCACCAGAAGTTGCAGAGCCTTCAGTAAGCCTTGTTAGCAATAACTTTTGACATTTTCAGTGGCCACCATAAACAAAAGAGGAAGAAGAAAATGGTAAGTAACGGGACAGGGAGGCCAATGGGTTTGCGCTTGGTGCACACAAAATGCACATCCTAAACCATTTCAGAGTTATTTGGGCAGGTTCTGAGAGCTAGAGTCCCATTTGCAGGGGGTATGGACTGGAACTAGAGAAATATTGTTGGTGATTATTATCAAAACATTATGCCTACCCACAGGATAAGGTGCAAGATTCAGAGGCAGTTCAGCAAATGTTATCAGATGTTTTGCAAACTTGTCACTTGATAATTACCAACGTGCTTTGTTTAAAAAAAAAGTCATCCCTCATTAAATTTATTTCAGTGTATTAAGCAGAAAATCCAGGTTTTCAATACTTAATGATCCATCTTAGATTGTCAACACACTAAATGTTTTCCCTTGTTCATCATTGGCAAAGGGCACCATTGGATTTTGGTCAAGCTCAACAGTAAACATTGTTGCTTTCTCTTTCAGCTATTTCTTTAGTTTGTTGACAAGAAAAAAGATAGGTTTGAGTCTGCTGCTTTGTAGGAAATGTTTGTTTGCATCATTAAGAGTGTCATTCTAAAAAAAAGTCTCTGTGGCCTGAGTATGCCTAAGTTATTTTGATCAGCTCTCAAGGTAATTCCAGGGACAGGAATAACTAAAGGGTAAAAACAATTTCACAAGCTGGGTAAATGGTATATGGGAAATCACTATTCTAATTTTGAAATTCTTCTATAAATCTAAAAATATTTTTAAATGAAAAATACACTTCTTGCTTATTTTATGAAGTATAATATCTTCATCAATTAAGAGACTGAAGAAATTGGTAGAAAATTAAAAGATTTTCCCAAGTCAATATTCAGATGGTATATTTTTATCACCTTAAGATTTATATGTGATTATCACTCAATATTATATTTAAGTTCTATTTCAAATCAGTTTTTGAGGCGCCATCATAAAGTCCCCATGGTTAATTATTTTAACAATAACAATTATCAACTGTATTCACCTGACCACTACCACAAGCAGTAAGGAAGATTTTGTTTCAGAATTTTAGGATAATACTATTTAGAAAAAATTTATGCAGAAACTTTTTTTTCCTTTTGGATTCTTGAATATTTGAAAAGAAATACTCAAGGGGCGTATTACAGTTGTCTAACACTGAAGCCAACATTACCTTACTACTTGCAGCTAAATATGTGAATTTCTAATTTACCAAAGCATAGGGTAAATCTTAAAAGGGCCAAGAATTAGAGTCAGAAAATACCTACAACATGGAAGGAAACTGCTCAGCGAGATTATTTTTAAGTAGCTGTTCCAGGGATAGTTCTAAGGATATTCTGAAATTTACCTTTAGCTTTCCAGCATTCTATTGATGATGACAACAGACATATTTGAGAACTTAATAAGCATTAGGGGACAGGTATTATGCTGATGGGTTTCAATTATATTATCTCATTTAATCTTGCAACAAGCCTATAAAGTGGAAAATGTTTACTTTTCCTATTTTATTCACTAAGAATGAGTCAGGGAGGAGTTAAGATGGCAGCCAACAGGTCGCGCTGTAGAAATCTCCATGGAGGCAAGCAACAATAGAGACTCTCCACGTGAGTAGGCGGGCGCTGGTGGGAGCCTGAAAGTCCATTTGAGGGGATACTCGGCTGCATCCACCCGGGTCCCCCTCTTAGGGCAACTGCAGGCTCTCACCACCCTGAGATTGGAGCTCAGCTCCCAAGAACACGGCAGAAACATCTGTTGTGGGAACACGCCTGAGAAAAGCCTGCTGAATTCAGTTGATTCCCAGCACCTGGCACCTGGCACACACCATCACCTGGCACACACCATCACCTGGCATACCGGACCCGCTGAAGCACAGGATTTGATTTTTGGACAGAGAGCATTTGGGGAATCCGGAAAGAAAAATACATGCCTGGTGAGGAGCCGCCCACCGCAGCCATTTTTCAGGCAGAAATTTGCATTGCTCCACCCACCTCCCCCCAACCTGTTGCCTAAGCAACACAGAAACAATTACCCCAGGCATTCCCTTACCAAGGCTCTGGAAGGAGCTGCCTACACAACCCAGAGATCCTATCTCTATGAATGGCAGATCAACTACTCAGGGCTGGATTGTGGTCCAGAGGAAATATCCTGAGACCACAAACTTCAGAGTGACCTGAGGAGTGTTGAGTTCCAGGTGCCCCACCCCCTACCCTGATCTAACTGTGGGACAAAGGGTGTGGCCAGAAAAGGATGAGGAAGAACTCCAAAGAGATCAGTGATGAGTCCGGTCTCCTCTCCAGCGATCCTCTGAACATCAACCTCCATAGCTGGGCTACAACTGAGAGGATGGAGTCTGGACATCAGTCACAA
>CAUYQG010016422.1:0-36699 GCA_963574415.1 Tarsius wallacei
GCTGGCTCTTGTGGGCGGCAGAGTGTGTGACGGCTGCCAGACAATGCCTCCTGTCACTCCCAGATCGTGCACCAGCTCCTATCTTAAGTGCTCTGGGAAGCCTGCTCTTTAGAGAGACCCCGGGGTGGATCCTTCTGCAATGAGTAATCAGCCTCTAACAGCCCCTCCTTGGAAGTTCAGCTTTTTCCTATATATGGTTTTTGCCAGTGGAAGCCACCCCCTCGTGCTAGGAGAGTTCACCGAAGGCACCAGGGTGGGGAGGGAACTCTCAGAGGTGATTCTTAGCTGTGTGTTTGGGGTTCATGAGGAACGGCAGCCCGCCTAAGGGGAAAGAGCCGCCCAGACACTGGGTGTGGGTGAGGCTGGGCGTGACAGGCACTGTGGCCTGGCCAGCATTTTGACAGGCTGCAGTGGTCCTGCTGAGGGAGCAGTCCGATCACAGCTGGCTTTCCCCAAGCAGATTATCTGTAGAGCATGTGATTCTAAAGAAGCACTTTCGAGATCCAATGACCACTTTTAGTAGTGTCAAAAAGGTGGAGAGAATTGGTGGCCTGTGAAATTTGCAGGTTCATGTCTCTCGCTCATCTTTGTTCAGCATGCACTGCTTGAATCTCACTGTGGTCAGTGGAATAACAATTTCTGAGGGTATCCACATCCTAATGCCCAGAACCTGCCAACATGTGTTGCTACATGATAAAGGGGATTTGGGGCTGCAGATGGAGCGGAGTGGAGGTTGCCAATCCACTGACTTTGAGATGAGAAGACCACCCTGGCTTGGCCTAAAGTCATCACAAGGGGCCTTTATACGTGGAAGAGAATAAGAAGTCAGAGTGCCGCAGCCTGAGAGGGACACAGCCACTGTTGCTGGCCTTGGAGATGGAGGAAGGGGCTGGAGCCCTGAGAGGCAGGCAGCCTCTAGAGGCTGGAAAGGGCGAGGAAGCTGAGTTTCCTGGGAGCCTCCTGGAAGGAATGCAGCCCTGCCAGCGCTTAGCTTTAGCTCAGTGAGACCCAGACTCCTGAGCCCTACAGCTGCTAGGTAACGAGTGTGCGTTGTCACAGCCTCGCCTTTGTGGGTACGTCAGGCAGCAGCCCCAGGACACCGATTCTCCCTCGGAGTGCCAGGCCCCGCGCCAGGTTCTGGGGGCACAAAATCAAATGAGGCGGGGTTCTCACCCTCCCAGGCTCACAGTCCGGGAAATCAGCAGCTGAGGTGTGGGGAGGCAAGGGTGGGGTGCCCTGGACGACTGTGGCAGGGGCGCAGGACCGTACTCTGGAGGGTATACCAGAGCCAGGCTTTGAAGCGTGGGCTTGCCGGGTTAGCCAGTGAGGGAGAAGCTGGGAAAAGCCATCCCAGGCAGAGGGGCATGGCGGGCGCAGGAGGCTAGAAGAGCAGCACGTGCTGTGACGGCTTGCGCGGAGTTGAGCAGTGCAAGCCTCGCCCCGAGAGTGCAGGGGAGCCTTGGAGGCCTCTGAGCGGGGGCTGACATGTTTTGATCCGTCCAAACACAGAAATCAGCCAGAAACAGAACATGTCAAAAATAGAGCCAAGCGGATCAAAATCAAGGCTTATAGGGCACAGGGCTCAGAGGGGTCAACCGCCAGGAGACAGCAGGTGGGCAGCACCCCCAGACTTTTCTCGCGAGGCTTCTCTGCCGCCCTGTCCCTCCATCTGAGTCGGGGTCCTGTGGGTGCTGCTTGACCTGACTCACAGCCATTGGCAGGACTCACAGCTGGTCCTGCCGCCCCCCACCCCCGGCTTTCCCCATGTGCATCCTCTTCCCAGTGGGCAAAGGCGCCAAGGACAAGGGCGGACAGAAAACGAAGTCATGGCCACAGAGTGTGGGGCTTGTCAGCCTTTCATAAATTAAATGTGAACTGTAAAATTGATTATCGAAGGAATAATTTCCATTGTTTTCTGATGTGAAAAAGCAGGGGCAAGTACTGTGATGGATTACGGAGCCAGAATGAAGAGAGGCGTTTAATTAATTTCACAAGCCTGTTGAAAGAGCTATCCCTGGGGCGATGCCAGGCTGCAGCCTACCTCACGCGGCCCCTGACCTGAAGGCTGGGGTCCACTCCAGGCAGGAAGCCCTTCTCTGGCGGGCTGAGGCCAGGGGTGCCTACAGGGCAGGAGGCAGGGGGACAGGAGCAGGTGCCCTGGTGCTGCCCGGGGGTTTGGCTGGGCTCTCAGGATGACTCTGGCTTCAGTCTGGACTTGCAGGACAGCGGCTCAGGCAAGTCGGGCCGAAGGGGCACGTGGGGGGAGGACCAGAGTCTGAGCTCCGAAGGTGGGAGCCAAGTCCAGACACTCAGATCAGCCTCCTGTCCTCGGCCTAAGCCAAGGGACCCATCTCCAGACTCACACATATGTGGCCCTGTGGCCGAGGCAGAGCTAGAATGAGTGGGCTCCAAGGAGTAGGCCACATTCACTCCTCTTGTAAATGAGCTCGGGACTCTTTACTTCTGCCTCGTCCACTCCGGCTCTGCTAAGTGTCCTGCCTGCCCTGCTTTCTGGTCTGTCTGGGCCCCGGGTGATCATGACGATAATAACATTTTATTCTAAATCCACTGTGCTCTCAGGCACTCTAGCATGCTCTGTAAACTGTATCTCATTTGCTCCCTTTAACCACCCCACTTTGCTCCCATCGTATAGATGTGAAGCCCAAGGTTCAGGGCATAAGCCGTGTTCCCACATACTTGAAGTTAGTGGCAAGGTCAGAACTCAAACCCATGTCTCAGGCCCAGCAAGCCAACCTCTCTCCTCTGCAGCCTGGCCCCTGCCCTAGCCTCTCCCCACTCGTTAAACAAGTCCTGGGGTGGGGTGGCCCGAGTGAGACAGGAAAGTCCTGGTGTGCTGTGGCCACTTTCAGAAGCTGCATTTCCAGCTGCTTTCAGAGCCGGGTCACCTCTCATTGGGTCTGCTTTGTTCATTGGGTCAGTTGCCAGATCCAACAGCCGAGTGCCGATAAAAGGGCTGGCAAATCTCCCCCACCCCCACCCCATTCCCCCTGCCCTTCCCCAGTGATGCTGTCTCTCTCCAGCGGGCACATACCTCCCTCACCAGCACTCTCCAGCACCAGGCTCCAAAAACGCAAGTGTTCCTTTTGCAGAAGCCCATTCCTTTCTTCATCCCTGCAGCAAATGCTGATGAGGCATTTTGCTATGTGCTGGGTGCTGAACTAAAGGTGCAGAGCCAAAGACCTGAACCTGCCTCCCTCTCAGAAGGCCCAAGCAAATGGGTGACGGTTCCAAGTGACAAGGTTCCAGGAGCCTAGGGATCCAGAGAAGGCCTTCCTTGCCTGGTCTGGGGAGGCGGAGACACTACCTGACAGAGGGGACATTTCCCCAGACTCCAAGAGTCTTTTGGACCGGGAGCACAGCAATGCAGCAGTCCCTGGAAGGAGACTGGAGGACTCTTTGGGCAGCCCCCAGTGGCTCCGTGGAGCAGAGGAGCAGGAGGGGACAGATCCCAGAGCTGGGTGGCCAAGGAGCCAGCGTCTGTTCCCGAAAGCCAGGGCAGGCCGTGGGACGCGTGTCAAAGCGGCGTGCTGAGCGACAGAAGCCAGCCTCCCTTTGGAAAGATGAAGCCCTGCAGCATGCAGTCCAGGTCAGAGGTCCTGAGGGAGGCCGTGGGCAAGGGCAGAGGGACCGTGACAGGTCTGTGCTTGTTTGAAGGCGACAGTGGGAGTTTTTCCCAGGAAGAGCTGTCCATGAAAACTCAGCCAAAAAGGAGGCAGAAGAAGGAAGGCAGCCATTCCTATCCCAGACCCTTCCTTCCCCAGGGACCTAGGGAATGCTGGCTGTGTGCGTTTATGGCCAGTCTTGAGCTCCCATGGCCACGTCACTGCGAATGGAGGGAGCAGCGCCTTCCTGACACAGGTGTGATTCATGGTCCCTGTCACCGGCGCTCACCCAGGAAGCTGGCACGGCCTCTGCCGCCGCCAACGTCTAATTGATTTAATGTATCAGCTAAGGAACTGCCACTTCCTGAACAGAACCTAAAACTGCATTGACTTTCCAGCAGTCCAACTAAAGCAACTTGGTGGGGGCTGGCGCTGGAGGTCACTGTGCCTTTGATCTGGCATCTCTGGTGTCTCCCCAAGAGGAGCATGCACACAGGGGGAAGCAGTGAGCTGTGTTGAGACTCTTTACTGGATGTCAACGGCCACTTGTAAGCAAACAGGTCTCCCTCCACCCTCCTACCCCACCCCCACACAGCAGGCAAAGATAATGAATGTTCTGTGAGCAGCTCTCATCTGAAGGGAGCTAATTGATTCCAATTTTCATTTTACCAGGTCCCATAATTCTTGATTATGCCTTCCTTTACGACTCGGGAGGCTTTGGCGCTGAGCTGCTGTGTAACAGGAGAGCTGTGTGGTCCATGTGACAGTCATGTATTCGCCAGCAGGACAAACGTGCCTTGTGTCATCAGGAGGATGCACGGCTCTCGCCCTGTCACCCTCTCTTCCCGTCCAAGACGGGTGTGTCAGTCTCAGAGCTGCAGGCACACCATCCTCCCCTCCGAGAAGAAGGAAGGGAACAGGAGGCCTCTGAGGAATTTCCAAGATGAATCTGAAATCACAGTTGCCTTTCCTGGGGTGTTCCAAGACAAACGGAGGGTGTCTGGGAAAATCATGCTTCAAGTTGGTTCCCCGGTGGCAGGCGACTTGAGACAAAATTTATTTAAGGGGAAGGGACCCAGCTCCTCCCCAAGGCCCAAGGCCGGCTGGGCAGAGTTCCAGAAAACAAGGTGATTAGGCGGGTTTTCAAACACTCGGGTCATTGCTGTTCACGCCTCCCGCAAAAGCCAGCTCTTCTTCCATGCAACTGACCCCACAGGCTCCTGAAGGCACAGCCTCTTTCATTCACTCACTCATTCACCCTCTTACTCCACAAGCGTTTATCAAGGCCTCGCAGTGTGTCAGCGCTGGGGCCGTAGAGATGAATGATGCTCACGGCCCTGTTGTCAAGGAACCCACTTTCTGGGAAGGGAGAGCGGGAAAAGCAAGCTTTTATATAAAGCGCCACCAAGTTTGGTGCGAGAGAGGAAGGGGCAGTTTCGAGGAGGGCAGGTGCCCCTGGGGTCCCGGAAGAGTCGAAGTCGGACCCCCAAGGCCCGTGGCGCAAACCCGAAGGCCACGCCAGGGAGCCAGCAGCAGCTCGAGGCGGGGGCAGGGTGTTCAAGAAGAGGAATGGCTGAGCTCGGTGAGTCAAATCACGAGGCTGTGCCTGCCTTGCTAAGCAGTTCGGGTTTTATTCTGAGGCAGCAGGGAGTCAGAACAAGTTTTTAAGCCAAAAAGAAACACTGTCCAATGCACAATGTATGCATTTCAGAAAGCTCTTCGGGAGGCAGGGGAGGGGGCTTAGATGGGGTGATGAGTTGGGGTACATGGAGCCTGACCCATGACATGCGCCGCCGTCCTGGGGAGAGGCAGGAGGGGAGGCACCAAGGAGCTGAAAACCTCCAGGCCTCAGGGACTTATGAGACATGCAGTGCAGGGGGGATTCGGGAGGGAGCTCTGCTCCTGGGGTCCTGGCTTGTGCAGCTGGAGAGACGGTGTTGTTTTGGCTTTGAGACAAACCCAGCAGGGTCTGAATAATGTTGAGAAGTCTGGAGGTTTCACTTCTGAATAGTGTTGTTAAGAACCAGGATCTTTCTTTCTGCTCTGCTACCATCCTTAACATCCTGGCTTTTTACCTCAAGGTTGCAAGATGGCTGCTGCGGCTGAGATGTTTTTGTGCTATGCAAGGCAAGGAGAAGGGAAAAGGGGTGGCCGTAGCCCTGCCTGTTACCATTTACCAAGGAAACAAAAATGTTGGCCACCTCTAGCTACCAGGAGACTGGGAAAGTGAGTTGTTAGCACCTTTGCTGTTCTAGCACCTACAGGAGAGGCAAGTAAAGACAAAAGCAGTGTCACCGGCCAGGATGGAACGGTTGTGGCCCCATGTCTGGGGGTGCATTGAGTGTGGAAGAGAAGGCAGCCTTGCCCACGAGGGTCGTGGCAATGGTGAGGCGAGGGAAGCCCGGCGTCTGGGCCTGGGCCTGTTGCCCTCACAGTCCCCGGCCCCCTCCTTGCTCTGCCGGGCTGCGTCTCCCCGCTGCAGATCCCTCAGCCAGCGGAGGGCACTAGAAGAAGGCAGAGGCCATGGGAAGGGGGAGCTCCAGGCCCTCCTCCCTCTGCCCCCCAGGCAGGCAGCGACCGTGGCCTCCTGCTGTTGCCCACCTCCAGGTGGCCTCGCCGTGGCAGAGTGGTTTCTCCACTCTTTCCTCCCCCGTGTCAACCAGTTCCCCAGATTACATTATCTCTATTTCACACTCAGAAGGGTCTCTGCTTTTCTGGTGGGCCCCCGCTGCTACACTTGTCTTTGAAGAGCTGGGAAGGCAGGGGGGTACGGTAGTCTGTGTCCTGAAGTAGTGGTCACGGGAGGCCCGATCAGCAGAGACAGAAGGGGAAGGCAGCGGACGACTGCTGGGTCAGAGACGCAGAGTTGGCAGGGAGGAGGCAAAACGCCTTCTGGTTCTTGGGTGATGGGCAAGAGGCCTGGCTGGAGCAGGGGGATCCATAGCTAGAAGCTTCAGTAGGCTGCAGGGCAGGGGTGCTGGACGCAGGCCTGGCTGCCTCCGGACTATGCTGGGCTCTGCAGCCATCTGACAGCCTGCGGCAAGTGGGGATGGAGCGACAGCCACTGTTTACACAGAGCGAATTCAAGATGTGGACATCGCCCAGTGCGCGTGGGGTGTGGGGTGAGGAAACAGCGCAGGGCTTCCACATTTGCACTCTCTGCTCTGTAACCTACTCCTGGTGATCTGTCGAGAGCGAACTATGAGGACTGGACGAAGGAAAGCGCCAGTAAGGCTCACACGGGGAGGTCGGTTTCACCCATCTGGAGATGCGCTGTGAAGCTGCAATAACAGCTCTCTGCTCCAGCAACCTGGACCTGTAAACCACACGGATGGCCCAGAGGTCAGATGAACCCCCACCCCATCCCAGGAAGGCTGGCCCTGCCTCTGGATCCTCCCTGCTGCCTGCCCCTACCTGCCAATGCCTGTTTCATGCCTGTCTGCCCTGCTCAGAGCAAACGGAGGTGAGACCTGCCTTG
Organism: Tarsius wallacei; assembly: GCA_963574415.1. Classification (NCBI taxonomy): domain Eukaryota; kingdom Metazoa; phylum Chordata; class Mammalia; order Primates; family Tarsiidae; genus Tarsius; species Tarsius wallacei. The sequence goes on from CAUYQG010016422.1 coordinate 7,102, forward strand.
TGCATTACCACACACCCTGTCGCCTCTCCCTAAATATCACTGGAGTGGAAGGCAGTGTGGGGAGAGGGCCAGAAAGCCCTCCCACCTTCTGGAGAGGGAGCAGTTTGGAGCATGAACCACTTGGCTCTGCCCCTCTCTCTAGGAAGGCACCGCAAAAGCTGTGCACAGATTAGCCCTGGCAGGTGGAAGACAGAGAAGTGTCTCTTGATGGGAAATCCTGGGTGCTGTAAGCAGAGGGCACATCCTTCCCCCTGTGGGGAGCGGGAAGACGATGGCTGTCATTGGTGAGGGCTGCTTGCTGCTGAGGCAGGCGGTGGGACTGGACTGGGAACAGCCCCGTGGGGCCTCATGCGAGGCCGAGGCCCCTCCTCCCTCTGGAAAGACCAAAGAGGAGAAGCGGAGCATTCCTCTTGGCACAGGTGTGAGGCCTGCCCAGCTGGAGTTCTCGGGGAACCAGAAAGTGAGTGAGACAGGAGAATGGCATCTTCCTCTGTGGGTGGGTGGCTGGAGAGGAAGGGGCCATGGCGAGGAGAGAATGCAGGAGCTCGCAAAGGCCTCCATTGGGGGGGCGTAAGGACCACCTCTCTCATGGATCATCATTAGGACCAAGTGGTGGGTAAGCCTTCCTGCCAAGTCTCCTCCACGGGCCTGCTCAGTGAGACCCACCCTAGTGGCATACCCTGCAGCTCTGGAAACAGTAACCCCACGCGCATCAGCTGGTTATTTCAGCTGCATGCAGTAGACTTGTAACCCTGGCTAAGCTGCATGGAAAGAGATTTGTAGTATGAAAGTGGGCAGACGGGGGTTCACAGAACTGGACAAGACAGAGTAAAACCACAGAGAGGAGGCACAAGACGAGGACAGGGGGCCCACTGGACACCACCTCCAGGGAGCCAGCACCAGGAAGGGTCCACATCTTCACGCCAGCCTTTGGAGCCCCTGCCCTGCTCAGCGGAGGGAAGGGCCCCTGGCCAACAGTCCTGGCCAACAGGCTGCACCCAGAGGATCAGGTGCCATTGTCCACAGAAAGGAGGCAATATACCACAGGGGCAGAACCCACAGAAACCCACCACCCTGGGTGGTGTGATGAAAGTCCAGGAACATAACTCGGACTCTGCCAGTGAGGATGAACACAGCTGAGACTACCACGCCTGGTTGCTGTTGAAAGCTTTGAAGGGCTGGCTTTTCCTATTGTTACTGTCCATGGTGTCGGCTTTGCCCTCATCTCTAAAAAAAATCTCTATCTTGGAGGATTCCACTCAGCTGTGAGCTCCTCAAACATCATGGCAGCACCAAGCACAGTGTCCAGCACACAGGAGGTCTGCACAGTGAATGTGGATGGTCAAGTGATTCCCCTGCAGGTGAAGTTTCCGGAACAATAATGGGCTGTGTGACCCCGTGCACACAGAGGTCCATGCCCTCTGTTCCCAGTCATCAGATGCCCTCATGCTCATGGAGCGTGTGGTGGCCCTACCAAAGGACTCCAAGCATGCGAAGGGGCTAGGAGATCAGGACACCCACTACCCGTCAGCTCCGTGAAGGACAGTGCACCAACTTGGCCGGGGTAATGCACAGCAGGCATCAGGAAAGCCACTGCTGCCGCCAACTGGAGGTGACAAGACGTGACGTGGGGCAGGGCAGCCGCATCCCACCCCGGGGGAGCTCTGAGCCAGATGGATGCCAACTTCTGAGTCAAAGCATTCAGCTCTGGGCCATTTACTTGACTCTTCTGAGCCTTGGCCTCTTTGTCTGGGAAATGGAGATAGTCCCTTCCCTACTGGGCCAAGGTTGTTGTGAGGTGTGATGAGCTAATAATTCATTCCACAGACATTTGTTGAGCGCCTAATAGGTGTTGGTTGCTGTTCTGAGTGCTTGAGCTAGGTCAGTGATCAAGATAGAGAGAGACACCTGCCTTCATGGAGCTGACACTGGAGTGAGCACACACAGAGCTGCCACCATGGTGTCGGTCTCTGTCACTTAAGGGTGAATGACTTTCCTTGACAAGCAGCAGCAGCAGATCCCTTTTGTGGGGAGGCATGCGCTGGGTCCGATCGCAGAGAGCCCGTTTTTTCTCGTCCTGGGCAATGGAGCTGGGCGTGAACATGTGCCTTGTTTTGGCTAACGTGACAGGTGTCCCAGGCGGAAGTCGTAAGAACCGGGGCACAGCTTACCACATGTCCTCCCCTGCAGCAGCACTCAGGGGCACGAGGCCAGATGGGTCCCTGGCGGCTGAGAGGCGCAGTGGACATGTCACCTCAGGGAGAAACAGATTTTCACCACACTGAGACGCGGAGACTGGGGGCCGCTCCTCCGCAGCTCCTCCCCCACCCCCCACCCTGCTGAGGTCCACCTGACCAGGGTGGAGAGAAGCCCCTGTGCCGCCGTGCTCAGAATTGCCTGCCATCTCTGAAGGCTCCAGAGAGCTGTAACCCCCCACCCCAGGCCAGCTGGGAGTGAGCTGGGGAGACAGCTGGCAACACACATCGGCAACTTCCTATCTGCTCATTAATTTTGTGAAAGATTAGGTATTTATCTATTTATTTTCACCAGAAAGCAGTTGGGGTTGCAGAAACATGGCAACGTGTTTTACATGAAGAGGAGAGAAAAGGCTTTCGCCGCAGACTTCAGATCACCTCCCACAGGCCTGGGAGTCTGAGTCCAGGGGGCTGGGTAGGAGGACATGCGAGAATCCCTGGGCTTTATTTTCTGTGAAAGTCACAGAAATAGGAACAAGCATAAGAACAGGTCTGGAAAAATTTGCCCACGGCCCAGGATAGTATCTGCCAGGGTCACAAGGCGGGTGGAATTTCAGGTCACTCCCCACCTCCATGCTTCAGGCTTCTGCGATTCCCACCGTCTAGAACTCTCTCCCTCCATTCACCCTCCCAGAGAAGACCCACCTGTCTCTCCCGTGTCAACTCGAGCAGCATCTTCTCTGGGAAAGTTTTTGAGCCCTCTAGGGTAGCAGACCCCCTTCCTCCAATGCCCGCTTGTCCTTTTGTGGGCCACCATAGCACCTGTAAATACATAAGCATCTCAGTGGTTTCCGGGTTTGTGTCATGACCAAGCATCCTGGGTGCTTGGTGTTGGTTGAAGAAAGGTCCAGTGGAATGGAGGGAAGGCTTCCTGGAGGAGGGGGTACTGACCCGGGGCGTCAGTGACTACAGGATATAGCCAGGTGACAGAGAGAGTGCCCCTTAGGACATGGCACTGGTTAGCCCACCTACCTGGGGTCTTCCCTGCTATGCTGCAAGTTTCCCAAAAGTAGCAGTCAAGTCCATTTGACACTATGACCCAGCCTTAGACTGTGTCTGGCTTAGCGTGGGCATTCAGGAAATATTTGCTGAAAGAATGAATGGGGACATTGTGATGTAACCCAAAGAGACTGGCACTAAGTTCACCTTGGTGAAGATTCTGGTCATGCCCTTTCCCTCTGTGTGATGCTGGGCCAAGCCCTGCCCCTCTCAGGGACTCAATTTCCCCATCTGTTGATTAACATAATTTTCATTCTTGTCTTTTTTTTTTTGAGTCTCACCCTGTCAACCAGGCTGGAGTGCAGTGGCACGCTCTGGGTCACTGCAGTCTTGACCTGCTGGGCTCAGGTGATCCTTCCACCTCAGCCTTCCAAGTAACTGGAACTACAGACTCGTGCCACCACATCGGGCTAATTTTTTGATGTGTTGTAGAGACGAGGTTTCGCCATGTTGCCCAGGCTGGTCTCGAACCTGAGGGCTCAGGCAATCCTCTCGCCTCCACCTCCCAAAGTGTGAGGTCAAGTGTGGCGCCTAGGGCTCCTTCTGTTTGGCACGTTGGACACAGCCCTTCCTATGTTTGGAGAGCCTCCTACACTGTAAGTCTTCCTCCCCCACCCCTGGGAAGAAACTGGAACTCAGATTTTCCCATCTTCCCTGGCAGCTGTGACCCTGCCACACGATCGGGACTTGCCCAGTTAGATGCGGAGACACAAACCTTCCGCTGGCAGGGCCGTGAGCAGGGGAGAGCACTCCTTGTGGTTTATCACTTGAGGAGAGGGTGCGTGCTTTCACGGACAGCAGTGGGGAGTCCCGGGGTGCTGCTGATGCGGGCACACCTGTGGTGGGTGCTGAGATGCCTGTGTCAGGGGCAGGGACCTATCTTAGGGAAGAGCATGCTGTCTCCTCCCAGCCTGGCTCCCTGACCTCCCTCACAATTTGATTTGCACGACAGCCCTTAAAAAAATCCCTTTGGCTGAGGCCAGCTGGAGGGGGTCCTGTACCTGAGAACTGGGACACATACACCATCTGACTCAAAGACTCCATTGCTCTAAGTAGGGCCTGGCAGCCTAAGACTAGGCTTTTAGATGGAGACACAGGCGGTGGCTCCAAGGGATCGATTTGCAGGTGTGTCCTTCAACTCTCATTACCTGCTGGTACCCGTCTCTTGGCTGCTTTCAATCGCTTGGGAAGCTATGCTTTTCAGGGATCTCATGGCTTCAAATCACTAAGTTGGAAAAGGTGTCTCAGGCCATGGTGCTGACCTTCACATCTCACTGAGGACGAGGGCAGGTGCCCTTGAGGCTTCCACCAGGTGGATTCAGTGCCACACAGGCCCAGAGAACTTGCCTCACCTGGAAACTTTGCTTTTCATGCACACGGGCCTCAAAGCTGTGGTGCTGGGCAGTGGGGCCCAAAGCAAAGCCTTTGAAGTTGGACAGCCAGCTCGGCCACACACACGCTTTGGGGCCTTGGCCACATCACTTAAGCTCCCTCAGTCTCAGTTTCCTTACCTGCAAAAGCAAGGCAATATGCCTACTTTGATAGTTGCTGTGAAGATTAAAGGAAATAATGTCTGGACATTTTTGACATGTTCTCCTGAATCCATTTTCTATTCCTGTAAAAAAAGTTCTGCCAGAACGTGGTAGCTTAAAACAGCAGTCACTTATTTGCCTGTGATCCTTCCATTGGACAGGGCTCGGCGGGGACAGCTCAGCACTGCTCCACATGGCGTCAGCTGATGCTGGATCCAGGAGTGCGTCACTCCTGAGGCTGGCTCGTCCGCTGATATGGCTTGCACAGCTGGGAACTGGTTGGCTCTGCCCCTCCTTCCTCTCTCTCTTCTGGATCTTGTAGTGTCTGGGCCTCTCTCTTCGTAGGGTGTCTGCTAGGACTCCACATGGCCGCTCCGGACAGCGAGTGAGTGAAAATTGGAGTTGCCAAGGCCAATCCTAGAACCTACACGAGTTCATATGGGCCACCTCCACGGCCTCTGCTGGGTCCAGGAAGCTGAAGTCCGCCCAGATGCAGCGTGACTCTGGGGCCGTCTTGTAAACGCTACGGTCTCCCCCATGTGTCTTTCTCGTGTTTGTCTCCCTCCCTTCTCCCATCAGAAACACCCAGGCTCCTATACCTTGTCTCAGGGAAGAGATAGGACAAGACAGAAAGTAAAGAGGAAAGCAACAAGGCTCTTCCTGGCTTTGGCTTTCAAAGCCCACACCCTTCCAGGTGGAGCTCATTCCCTGCTCCCTCCCCACACACAGCTCCTGGGAAGTCCAGAGAGACTCAAAACTGACTTTGCTCTCTCAAGCCACCGAGTAAAGGGCCCCACATCCTACAAAACTATACAGATAAAATTAAATTAAGAAGAAGAATGCAACTTAGAAGCCAGTTATTCATCCTCAGATAATTTTGCTTTTGTATCTTTACATTTCATTTTAATTTTTGAGTTGGTAAATATATTCCCGTGACAGAAATTTGAAAAGGTGCAAATGTGAAGGCCGAATTAACCAGAATTGCTCAATTTGAACATGTCCTTTCAGTGAGTCTCTAAAAATAAACAGAGATATTATTTTTCTTTCTTAAAAAAATAACAGCATACTATAAAATGCTATTCTATATCTTGCTTTAAAAAAACTTAACAATATATCCCAGAGATGACTTCATTTCTGTATATAAGGTCTTTCTTATTCTTTTTTGTAGCTGCATTTTTTGTTATGTGGCTGTGTCATAATTTAACATACCTCTATTAATTGGCTGTTTCTGGTATTCAGCTAACACAAATAATGGCACATGAATAGTCTCGTATATGTGTCATTTCACACATATGCCATTCTGGCATCGCCAGTAAAGAGCAAACACACATGTAATTTAGATGGATACCATCACATGAATCCTCGATGCCTCCATCACCCAGAGGAGACAGCACCACCTCCTCTCACACGCTCCGAAGCTGGGTATCACCAAACTTGAATGTCTTTGCCACCTTCTAAGTAAAACATGGCGTCTCATGGTAGTGTTTCTCATACTATGAGAGAAGATTTTCATTTATTCCCAAGCTGTTGGTATTCCTGCTTCCAGTGACCTCCCTGGTCATAGCCTTTGCCTGGTTTTCTTCTGGCCGGCAGACTATTTTCTTCCTGATGGGAAGATGTCCTGTAGACAATGGGGAATTGGCACACCTACCTTCTGATCCTTTCTGACTTCCTGTTATGAAATCTGGAAGTCACAGAGTCTTTCGTCTTGAGATTGGCTTCCTGTCCCCGTCTGTGCTTCCCTGCTGTGGTCCTTCCAGTGTTAGGACGGCACATTGGCCGAGCAGGCAGCGTGGCCAGTGGAACAAGGTAATCATGAGGGTTTCTGAAAACCACAGAAGAAAGGCCCATATCCGCGCGTCACCTCCTAGTACAGAGCTCAGGCGCCCCACTCTTTGCTGGGCGTGTCCTTAGCATTGCTCTTCCAGGAGTCAAAACGGTATGTATTGATTTTGGGGTCATGGGCTCTGTCCTCATCTACATAGCCAAGCTGTGACACGCGCATGCTTGACTCGCCTCTGCTGAGTCTGCTTCCTCATCTCAGTCCACTTGGAGGTTGGCTGACTGCTAAATGAAGGACGTGGGAGCTGGAATGGGGCAGGGTATTCTGGATGCTGTGCTGCTTTGAGTGGATGGTCTTCCTTGTGCCTCTTTAGGAATGGTCCTCTTCCTCTTCTTCAGACCTGGCAGCTGAGGAGCAGAGAGAGCAAGTCTCTTGCTCAAGGTTCTGCAGTGGGTTCGTGGAGAAGCCAGCCTCTGACCCCAGAGTTCTTTCTCTTTCTCACTCTGTGACTCACCTTCTCTGGAGCCAGCTGAGTATTTCTGTCTTTTGTCCTCAGGAGAGAGAATGACTGTTCCAGCAGTGGCAAAGAAGGTTCATCATGTATGCAAACTCTGATTGCTTTGTGGTAGCTGCCTGGAGCATGTGGCTGAAAAAGACCCAGGCTCAGCAAGACAGGGCTTCGCCAATGATGTCTGCCATTCAGAGCAAAGACACAGCAGCAGGACAAAGACACCACCATCTCTGGGCTATTCTGTTGCAAATACTTAGCTCCTGGCCTGTCTGGTCTGCACCCACTTTGGCAAACTGATCTATCTCCCTCTCTCCTAACAGGGCTCAGTCTGGGCTCTTTCCTCTACTACCTAACTCACTGCCCCAGCTTCTCTGCACTCACTGCAGCCTCTCCTTCTGAAGCCCAGTTGCCCCCACCCCTTCCTCTCACAGTCACCCTTGACCTCTCTCATCTGGGAGTCTGTGTTGACACATGAGATTCAGTGTTTATGAAGTAGTCCGAGACACCTCTCAAGACCACCACCTCCTGAAGGTGGAAGCAGCTGGAGGGATTTCATCCTTGGTCTCTGTCTCCCGAGTCTAGCACAGAGCCTGGTGCAATTTGGAGACTCAGCAAATGTCTGTAATCATCCATGAGAGGATGAATGAGTGGTGTTCTGAGGGTTCACATTTGTGTATCTCACCCACCCTTTGACAACAGAGATGGTGTCGTCTACCTCCTGGGGCTGGGGTAGGCAATAATAATTTCCTAAAATCTGTGGGCACAGAAACTGAGCTAATAAATTTTCTCTCAGGGGTGGTTATAGAACAATATGAATGAGACAGAGACTAGCAAATGCTAAGAGCAGGAACTCAATACATATTTGACTGTTACAAATAGAAGCAATAGCAATAATAATGCCACATATTGATTTAGCTGTCTTTACTGTACAGAAGCTACTTATTTCATACTTCTCTTTCACTGTCAATCTTAATATATAATTTATATCAGTTAACTTTGGTTGTATAACAAATAACTCAAAAATTTAGTGACTTAAAACAATAATGATTTATGTGCTCAATGGGCGAACTTTATGGTACATAATTTTTATCTCTAAAGGGTATTTTAAAAAACAGCAGCAGCTGGGCACAGTGGCTCAAGCCTGTAATCCCAGCACTTTAGGAGGCGGAGGCGAGAGGATTGCCTGAGCCCACAGGTTTGAGACCAGCCTGGGCAGTGTGGTGAGACCTCGTCTCTACAATAAATCAAAAAAATTAGCTGGGCATGGTAGTGCACGCCTATAGTTCCAGCTACTTGGAAGGCTGAGGCAAAAGGATCGCTGGAGCCCAGCAGGTCGATGCTGGGGTGGCAGTGAGTATGCCACTGCACTCCAGACTGGGTGATGGAGTGAGACTCCAACTCAAATAAACAAACAAACAAACAAAAAGCAACAAAGAGACCTTGCCTTTTGCTTAACAAATTAGTAAAGTTTTTTGTTGTGTTTTAAAGATAATATTCCCCAGACCCCCTTTGAGGGTCTCAGGGCAGTTAAACTATTTTCATAATAATGTTAAGATGTTATTTGCCTTGTTCACGCCCATTCCCTCACTAGTGTACAATGGAGTTTTTCACACGTGCCAAGTAGCATGCTGACATGGAAGCACATGAGAATCCAGCACATTTTGTTAAGCTAGATTTCAATGAAATTTGCAAAAATGTAAAACAATGCTTTTTTTCTTACTATTTTTTGTTTTGTAAAAATAGTTTTTTTATCATATATATTACTTATGTTAGCCTTTAATGAGTTTATTGTTGTTATTTTAAATGAATTAGTATTTTTGAAATCTCTATGCTTTCATTTTTATAATGGTTAGTACAGTACTGATAGAAGGAACCAACATGAACAAAGGCCTTTGGGATCCTTGATAATTTTTTAAAGTGTAAAAGGGACCTGAGATGAAAAGTTTGCTATCTGCTTTGTAGAGCAACGTGACAGCATGACCCCAAGGCCTTGCAAATGGAGCTTCTCCAAAATTATGGACCTCGCAGTAACTTGGGTGGATTTAGAGTCCATCATACTCTGTCTGATCTATCACAGAAACAAAGAACTGAGCTCCACATGTTCTCACTCGTAAGTGGACCCTGAGCATTTACCATAATACTCTAAGAAGGGAATTGGCAGTAGCAGGACACTGCCAAGGGAGGGAAGGGGGCACGCAACAACAACAAGGGTACCTGATCTCAAACAAGGCAAAGTGGGAACCAGAGGGAGGCCCAAGCTCTACCTGTACGATCCTCACTTGCATACCTAGATCTGAATTGTACCCCATATCCGTGAAATTAAAAAATTAATTTAAAAAAAAGAAAATGGAGTTTCTCTTTAATCCAGCATTCCCATTTAAAAATAATTTGCCCTAAGAAAATAATCACAGGTGGATCTCTAGATATTTGTGTAAGTATATTCACTATCATATTATTTAAGACAGCAAAATTTTAAAAAGCGTGTCAATGTTCATCCTGAACGGGATTGTCTCAATAAGCTACAATAACAAAATAAAGTACATATGGCTAATAAAAATACTACAAAATAATATTATATTGTGACAAAAATCTTCACAATTTTTTAAGTCAAAAAGATAGAACTTAGTGTATGGGGTGTGGTCCTGTCCTATTTTATTACGCAATGAATGTGGGAAACTAGACTATCCCTCCCCAAAGCGTGAGAACTTGTTGAGCCAAAGGCCATCAAGAAGAAATGATACAGAACAGCTCAATGCCCTCCCTCTGTTTGCCTGAAAGCAAAGCATAGATTTATAAGGACAACAGATATCCTACCTCCCTCTCCACCAGAGAGAACAAAGGTTAATCACAGAAAACGGGCTTTTGACCTCCACAGAGACAATACCAGAAAAGTCTATGTAAACAAGATTTACCGATTAACCTTTGTCTATGTGTCCCCCAAAAGTGCTCCCATAGACACTCACGGTGCTTTTCCTTTGCCCTGTCACTTCTTCAGATATGTGCTCTCATTGTTGAAGACACTGTATCAACTTGGAATTCAAAGCTGCTTCTTTGAGAACTCCTTATTTTCTGGGTATCGCCCATGTACAGATGAAATATACATGTTAATAAACTTTGGTTTGTTTTTCTTTTGTTAATCTGTCTTTTGTCTGCATGAATATCTATGTGATGCTGTGAAATACAGTTTTGGTCTGCATCTCCTCTCCCTGGCATACAGCTCCCGAAACCCTTGGAATCCCTGAAGTGATGGAGTACCTTCTGTAGGCTACTGAGATGACTGGTGGCTTCCAGATGGGACTGTTCACAGGAAAGACCACGGCATGACTAGAGGGCTGAGACTTCCAACCTCCCAGATGGGGAGAGGAGTTAAAGGTTAAGTTGATCGCCAACGGCCAGTGATGCAGTCAACCATGCTTCTGTCGTGGAGTCTCCATGAAAGCCCAAAGGACCAGCCTTGGAGCGCTTCTGGATCATGGAGCACGGGGCATTCCTGGTGGAGCAGCCAAGGCGGGGGCAGCGGCACCACACCTTTCCCCCCACCACCCTTGCCCTTACCATCTCTTCATCTGCATCCTTTGTGGTGTCCTTTATCATAAATGAGGGTTTCCCTGAGTGGCGGGGGCCACTCTAACAAGTCAATTGGCTCCAAGGAAGGGTCCTAGGAACCCCAAAGCATAGCAGGCCTCTGAGAAGCAGAGGTGACAGCTACCACTTGTGACTGTGACTGGCATCTGAAGTGGGGGACAGTCTTGTGAGACCAAGCCCTCAGCCTGTGGGACAGGACACGATCTCCAGGCAGAGAGTGTAAGACTTGGGCTGAATTAGGGGACATTCAGCTGGTGTCTGCTAGGGGGTTGCTGGGTGTGGGGGGAGGCAACACTCACACAACGGGTGTCAGAAGTGCTGAGTGGAGGCAAAGGCAGGAAAAGCACTCTGGTTTTTTCAGCATCCCAGAATGAAAAAGAAAAAATTCAGTCTGTTGGTTTTATCCTGGCAGAATCCACGTATAGTAGATCTCTACATGTGCAAAAAAACAATGGAAATCACATGTCACTTTCATTGCGTTCCATTGGCCAAAGCAAGATGAAGCCAGCCCAGAATCACAGGGTGGTGACATCGATGATGTCACCTCTGACAGGAGGAGCTGCAAACGTCCCGGTGCTTTCTGCAATCTTCCACATAAAAACGCTGAAGACCCATGTATTTGGCAAAGATTCGCTCTATACTATGCACTGCGTGGGGTGCATGTTCTTTGCTCTCAGCAAGGGGGAGGAACACGTGTCTCATTGGACGGCAATTTCACGCGTTCCGAGCGCCAAGCACACAGTAGGTGCTCAGGGAGCACATAAGGAAGGAGGAATAGAGCGCGCACAACCCCACATTCTCCCTGCCAGGCCCACCAATCAGTCGTGTTATTATTTCCCTGTCATGACATGCCACACGGCACAGCAGATCATCCAGATGCAAATTCACATGAAAGCCAAGAAGGGCTTCTCCAAAGACAAACTGACAGCACACCGAACTGTCACTTTATGCGGGAGAGGAAAAGGTGCAGAGCTGTGTATTTAAGCAGAAAATCATTATTCTGGGTTTAGACACAAGCAGACAAGCATATGAAAAGAATATATTTCTTTGATGTTGCCACTGATACCGAGTCTTGACGCTCCAGAAGACAGTCTTGCTAAGCTGAGCTTCACAAACAAGCTTCAGAGGGAGGAGGAGGCCAGTGGGGGAAGAGCCTGGTAAGGTGTGTGTGTGTGTGTGTGTGTGTGTGTGTGTGTGTGTGTGTGTGAGAGAGAGAGAGAGAGAGAGAGAGAGAGAGAGAGGAGAGACAGATATGCTTCAAATCTTTTATCTCTGAGAACAGAACACAAAATGCCTGTGAGGATGTTGGTTTACTTTAGGTTTTTATTTATTAAAAAAAAAATCAGGCCGGACTTGGTGGCTCAGCCTGTCATCCCAGCTCTTTGGGAGACTGAGGTAAGTGAATTGCCTGAGCCCGCAGGTTCAACACAAGCCCGGGCAACTTGGGGAAACCTCGTCTCTACAAATCGAAAATTAGCTGGGCAAGGTAGCGAGCGCCTGTAGTTCCGGCTATTTAGAAGGCTGAGACAGAAGGATCACCGGAGTCCAACAGGTCAACGCTGGGATGACCGTGAGTGTGCTGCTGCACTCTAGCCTAGGTGACGGAGTGAGAGTCTGACTCAAAAAAAAAAACAAAAAACAAAAGAAATAGTGTCTCCATCACCCAGAAAATCCACATCCTTAGGTTCCCAGGGCACAATATGAGCCAGTGAGTCCTGCTGAGAAAATAAAAATCAGTGACTTGGTCCCGAGAGCCTTCTCCCTCCAGGGCAGAAATGCTTGGAGCAGAAACTGTGTCTGCATGTCTCTCCCTGCCCTGGGCCTCCATTTGTCCAGGCAGGACTGAGAAAGCATGGCCACAGGCTGTGCCGTCCAGAAGCCAGACAGCCCCTCTCTGGACAAACAGCCTCTCACAAAATGCAAAGATAAAGATGCCCGGGGACAGCCTGCCCTGTCCTTGTCCCTTGCAAATGCAGAACACACTGGGTTTCGTGCGAGGTACAGAGGGAGAGTGTGGTCAGGAGTGAAAGGAGCGTTATCCTCCAGACCAGGAAGTACCGTTACGTATGACTGTGCTGCAGTTTGAGCCAGCTCTACCACTTATTAGCTGGGTAAACTTTGGGCAAGTTATTAAACCTTGTCAGCTTCTGTTTCCTCATCTGCAGAATGGGGTCATAATTGTGTCTATTTCACAGGGTTCTTGTGATGGTATAGGCAAACTGTTTAGCACATGATAATGGCGGAGTGAGTAGCTACAGTGCCACAGGGCATTGGCATGTGTTGGGGTGCAGAGGGGATTTCAACATTCAGGTATTCAGGGACTATCTTAGCTTTGGGTTCTCCATGCTAGTCATGTGTGCCCTGTGACGCCACCCATGCCCAGAGGCTGGAGGTTCCAACGCCAAGAGCAAAGTGAGGTGGGAAAAGGCGGCCCGTTCTATGTTACCTTTTTGTGATGCAGAGCTACAGTTCACTTCCTTGGGTGGCAGTGAGTGTCCTGTCCCTGGGGATATTCAAGCAAAGGCTGAGTGACCAGTTGGCAAGAGCGAAGTGATGAGTGGGTGGATGCCACATTTTCACCTTTGGGCTTCTCTGGATCTGGAACTAGGTGGGCAATGCTCAGTGTTTAGGTCACTGTCTCATAATTGGCATGTATTTCACCTGCCCTTCCCCTCCCCCATCTGAGTCCTCACCCCAGAAATCCTCCCTATGAGAGTTCCCCACATCTGTCCCTCCTACGTAAGCTAGCAGCGAGGGCCAGGAGATGTCCAGCCTGATCATGAGCTTCGAGAAGCAATATTCCTTGTTTGTTTTCTCTTTAAGTTACAACTAGCACTATGTATTTTCAAGGATGGTTAGACTCTATAGTACTACCAGCCCCATGGTCCGTCCAGACATGTTGAAGGTCAGCCTCAGTTTTGCGGGCTATACAGGGACACCGGCTTGAAGTGGACTCCGCCACTCTGAAAGGTCCCTTGGCCATCTCCGCCCTGTCTGACTCCATCTGCATACCAGCCCCAAACACACCTGCCACCACATTTCTGCTCTTCTTTGGCATTGTTTTCCCCATCTAAGCCATGCCCCTGGCATCTCCTTCCACCCCAGGTGGTCGGTCCCAGTGCTTTCCAAATCAAAGGTGACTACTCCTCTCCTAAGCGCAGCCGTGGTACAGGCCAAGGGACTGACTCCCCCCAACACCACCACCTTTGCTTGTTGAAGAACAGGACTTAAAGTCAGACATTTCTTGGCTTCTGGGGTAGTAAAAGCTGAATCTCTGCCTCACACAGATTGGCCAAGTACCCCTGGAAGTACAGTTCACATTTCATGCCAGCAGCCACCAACAAGCCACAGAATGTCTGGTGGCCGTGGCTGGAATTTTCTCAGTATTCATTCTGGAGAAACACACACATGCAATTAAGATGACACAAGTGGGCCGGGCACAGTGGCTCACGTCTGTAATCCCAGCACCTTGGGAGGCCAAGGTAAGAGGATTGCCTGAGCCCATGGGTTCGAGACCAGCCTGGGCAACTTGGTGAGCCCTCATCTCTACCATAAATCAAAAAATTAGTTGGGTGTGGTGGTACATGCCTGTAGTACCACCACAAGGATGGTTAGAGTCTATAGTACTATCAGCCCCATGGTTGGAAGACTGAGGTGGAAGGATAGCCCGAGCCCAGCAGGTTGAAGCTGCGGTGGCCATGAGCATGTCACTGCACTCCAGCCTGGGCAACAGAGTGAGATTCCAACTCAAAAAAAAAAAAGATGGCACGAGTCAAGAATATGAGGACCAAACGGGTCATGGGGCTTTCCTTCTTAGAAATCTAACAAGATTTCAGTTTTTCCCCAATTAAGAAACCGTTATTTCTTGAAACCCAAGTATGGAGGCCGCATGCAGTTCCCCAACAAGGCGCTGAGCTATCTCTCCATCCAATTACCTGCTGGGCCCAAGGCTCCAGTACTATCCACGTGCTTCCTACTTCCCCCTGACCACACCAGCCTGGCCTTGCATCTTCGCTGCTCCTTGACGGTTAAGGGATTCCTTTCTCCCTGGGGCGCGCGTCCAGACTCCCCACCTCCACCAGGATCTCCTAAGTGCCATGGCAGGGCAGCAAGGAGGAGGAATTGCACCGACTTTCTCCAGGCCAGAACAATGGGTGGCCACCCAGCTTATTTCTTGAAATAGACTATGTCAGTGCCCAAATGAGACAAATCCAGGTAATTAGGACTGGGGAGCAGAATGTTAATCACAAGTCAGAAAGCACACTGCAGTGACGCTGCCTGCTGCAGATAACGTGTGGTGAAGAGCTCAGCCTCTGCAGCAAGACAGGTCTGTTTCCTACTCTCTCTACACCCCTGTGAAATGGCCAGCTCACTTGTCCTGTCCTCAGTTTCCCAGTCTGTGACATACACAATGTCAGCACAAGCTATCACGGTTCTGTTAGCTACGAGCAAAGAGCCAGAGATTGTTCCACAGTTGGGAGAGAATTTAAGGTTACCCCATGCAACATCTCACACACTCAGCATCCCAGTATGCTCTCCCCAAAGAGAAGGGACAGTCACGCATGTAAGCCGGGGACACCCCGGGGTGGTGTCACACAGGTAAGCACCCCGTCATCAGATTTCCTCTGATTATGATGGATGCACTCAGTCAAGGTAAGCCAAAAGGGTTTTGTTCGGCGTGTGGGAAGAGCTGAGGAACTAGTTGGAGTCAGCGCGCGGACACAGCTAGACCCTCAGGGAAGTGGCCTCTGTGAGCCCGACGCCACCAGGACCGTCTCCGTCCCCAGCTGCTTCCTGCCAGGGCTCTGCTCCTTGCTGGCTGTCGGTGGATGGAGGCTTGAGGAGGTGCTTCTCTGGCTGGCCCGGCATCAGCTCTCAGATGAAGCCAGTGTGCCTTCCTGCAGGCGCCTGCTGGGCTTCTGGGCAAGTTGCCCCCTGGCTGCCCAGCAGGCCCCCACGGTGTCCCTTCTAGCCAGTCTCCCCTGCCCGGAGGCCCTCTCAGAGCCCAGGCTCTGCTTTTCCATCACATACTCCTCTCCCCACCATGCATTTCCACTGGGCCTCCAGCAAGGCTGAGCAGAGACTGGACATCAGGAAATGTGGGAGCCATGTTCTCCCTGGAAAGGCATCACCAAACCTCACCAGCCGGCCCTCAGCTGCCGGATCCCCGGTGGCACTCGTGCCTGGCAAAGACGGCAGAACTCCCTTGGGCACATGCTCATACCCCAGCAGGGAGGAATGGGAATAAGAAGATTCCATCCCCGGCTCGGCCTGGGTCTTGGCTGACTGGGCTTCAAGGGGCTGGAGCTACAACAAGGCTTTGGGGCTTGGAACAGAGGTCGCTTAAACAGACATACAAACACAGCAGCAGAAACAGCCAAGCCAGGGCGCAGGCTCCAGGGAAGGCTGGGGGCAGGACAGTCAAAGGTGAAGGACGCAACCAGAGAAAGAGGACCAAAGAGGCCCTCAGAGGGTGAGGGTGAGGAGGTCCCTGGGGGGGAGGGACCCTTTGGAGGGGGAGGGGAGGGAACCCCGGGGAGGGCGAGGCTAGGGTGGGAGGCCTTGGGAGGCTGAGGCTAGGATGGAGGGCCTGGAGAGGGTGAGGCTAGGACAGGAGGCCTTGGGAGGGTGAGGCCAGGGTGGGGGCCTTTGGAGGCTGAAGCCAGGGGGAGGAGCTTGGGAGAGCAAGACTGGGTGGGGGGCCTTGGGAGGGGCCCCCCGGCAGAGCCAGGAAGCTCAGGGGAGTCGGGCCCTTGTAGAAGGTGCCTGTGCCTCATGGGGATGCAGCAGTTGGTAGAAAGGTTCCCACTGGCTCAGGAGGACTCTGAAGTCCCTGGACCCCGCCAGGAGGCCTCTCGGCTGAGCACAGACCTGCAGGAATCCTGTAGCTGGTGGAAGAGCGGCCAGCGTCAAATCAGCCCTCTCCCACTCAAAGCATCCTTCCACGCGACCCCGGGCCTCCTGCTCTCCGTGCCCAACCATCCGAGGTGATACTAATAACAGAGAGAGAGCGAGAGGGCTCTCTCATCTGGGACCGGCTCCCCTTGCGTCCCCTCGGGCGTTGTCTCCTCCTGACTGCGGGCCCACCACCCTCTCCCCTCTGGAAGCCACCCGGTCACTCAGCCCTGGGGCCCACTCTGACTCTGACGACACTCCATGCCCAGGAGCACTTGGTTCTTCCGGGTGTCTACTGCTCATTTTGTGCGCTGAGTTTTGCGGACAACCTCACATCTCTCTCACGTCTCTGTGCGTAAAGCACATCTGGAGAGAACGGGCGGGGGAGGGGGGGTCCGGAAGCCCGAGGAATGCGGAGAGAGTGTCCCCTGAGGGAGGAAGGTGTGCGTGTTCCTGCAACTGCCTCTGGTCAGGGTAGAGACGTGTAGGGGCCTCTTGGACGAGGCCAGGCTCATGGCCGGGGGCAGCCTGCTAGTTGCTCATCAAAGAACCCTTACTGCGTGGCTGGACGTGTGGCCTTCTGGGGTAAAGACTGCATTTCCTAGCTTTGTAGCAAGGTAAAACCCATATGACGAAGTCCCACCCAAAGGACGTGAGCAGAATTTGCATACATAACTTTCAGGAATCGTCCTTAAATGGGGGCATCGATTCTTTTCCCTTTTCCTCCTTCCTCCTAACTGGAAGGTGGATGTGATCCCTGGAGCTTCAGCAGCCATCTTGGACCACAGATGATTATGGGAACAGAAGCCCCTTGTGGCTGCTAGAAGGAGCCTGGACCCCTGACACCATGAGAATCATACCTCCAAACTTCTTGGCTATGAAAGAGAATTGCCAATTCTGTCTTGTTGAACTCCTGCTATTTGGGATTTTTTGTGTATTTCTTGTAGCCAAGTCTAATCCTATGCATTTCCTAGCTTTGTAGCAAGGTGCCTCTGGGCCTTTCTGTCTCAAGTCACGCTCCCCTCTCTCTGGTCTCCAGTGTCACAACATCCCAACACATAACCCTGTGGGCTACCAATGCGTCTCCATCAAAGAACAAGGCCTCTCGAGCACAGGGACTGGCCTCAGCTCCTTGGTGGCAAGGTCCCTCGGCCTCTCCAGCCTCACATCCCCACCCCCCACCGCCTTGCCTGCTCGTGCCAATCACGCCGTCCCGAGGCTGGCCTCCACCTAAGGGCGCTGTCCCTCCACGGCTGCCTGGAGTGCCGGTGCCTCCTGCCTGGCCAGTCAGATGCCTGCTCATTCTGGGAGGCCCATCCCAAGCACCCCTTCCTCTGCGGCCCATCCCAGTGGACCCGATGACCCTGCCTGCATCCCCAGGACACCCAGTGATGGTGGGTAGCTCCAAACACCCCAAGCCGCCCCTCACCTGCTGCACTTGCATCGTGAGCTCATTACAGCCGCAGCTTCCAAGACCTTCCCTCCTTCCCTCCTTTCCTTCCCTCCTTCCCTTTCTTTCTTTCTTAGAAGGCCTCTGAATGCAAACTTCTTACTTCTGATCGCCCGGGGCCGGCTACCATGCCTGGCACTCTGTGGTGCTTTTGCATGCTGACAGCATGATGACCCCCAGGCCCTAGCAGAAATGAGCTGCGTTTGTCCAGAAAGGCCACCTCCCATGTGCTCCCGGAGTGCGTCCTGAGGAGGCATCTTCACTCCCAGTGCTGGGCCTGAGGGTGGGAAAATGTGCGACCCCTGGGGTGGGAGAAGAGCGACCTGGGTGGGCAGAGGAGAACTCACAGTAGGCATCTGGAGTGGGGACGAAGACCCTGCTCACTGGTGCCCGGGAGGCTACCCTATAGGGTGCGAAGATCAGAGCCAGGGTGACTGTGGGCGTCTCCGCCTGTGTTCCACAGACAGCAGTGCTCTCAAAGGGAGCAGCTGGTGTTTCAGGAGAGTGAGGGGATTCCAGGACTGTGTGCACACAAAGGGCACTTCTGCTGCTTCCTGGCTGGCGCCAGTCTCAGCTGAACACCCCGGCAGGGAGGGAGGGGCTGCGGCCGCTCCGGGCCAGCCCCGGATGCCTCTCTTCTGCGGAGCTCTGGGCAGGCAGAGGCCCCCTTCCCTGGCCGGGGGGCCCCTGCTGTGGCAAGGGAGGCTCTACCCCACCCCCGCCCGCTCCTGCCAGCCTCTCCCTTCCCCGGGTTTTCATCACCCCTGGGAAGTAGTGAGATGTGGGCCGGCAGGCGGATGACAGCACTTGGGGGCTTCTCGGGAATGCCGGTCTTCCCTCCTCCCCAGACCCGGGGGTCAGACTCTCTGGGGTGGTGCACAGCTGTCTGCTCGACAGGCTTTCTGGGTCACTCCCACCCACGCTGACGTTTGCGAGGCACTGTCCTGGACGGCCCGGCAGACGCTCAGCGGGGTGAAATGACCGGCCCATGGTTTTGCCCCGTCCATTGGTCAGAGGCTTCTTGAGCTCCCGATACCCACCAGGCTCAAGGCACTGGGGACACGTCAATGACCAGAATAGACAAAAATCCCTGCCCACGTGAGCTTGTGTTCTCATAAGGCAGACACACAGTGTGAAACATCAGAAAGCAAGCCTGCCGTGTGTTGGATGTGCATTCCCGAGAAGCCCCCAAGTGCTGTCATCCGCCTGCCGGCCCACATCTCGCTACTTCCCAGGGGTGAGCAAAGACCCTGGGTACGGAGTGCCTGCTGGAGTCACCGTTTTCAACTGGCCAGTAAGGGAAGGCCTGGCCACGGGGAGAGCTATACGGGGAGCTGAGGAGGCAGCCAGGCAGATGCTGGTCAGGAGAGTTTCAGGGAAAGGAAGCAGCTGGTGCAAAGGCCCCGGGGCAGGAACGTTGAGGAGAATGAATGGAGGGGGAGGAAGTAGGTAGGGTCCCGGAGGCCACGGAGGCGCCATGTAGACCCAGGACTTGACTCTGCCTTCTCTTTGCCCGTGTCCCACCCAGACCTTGGACCAGCATGCTGGCGAAGGTCGGAAGCGCAGCCTGATGATGTCCCAGGGCCGCCACAACCAGGAGGGAGAGGTGGGCTTAGAGCAGAGACAGGGCATGATGAGCCCGAGCCTACCGAGACCACTCTGGAGCTGGTGGAGAGGGAGGCGAAGCAGGAAGCTACGGCAGCAATTCCAGCAAGAGTCTGCGGTGGCCTGGATGGCGCGGCGGCTGTAAAGTGGGAAGAAGCGATTCGATCCTCGGCGTTGTTTCAAAAAATTCTCTCAGCTACGGCGTAATATGCATGATGCAAAATGTACCGCCTTCACCACGTTCCGGTGTGCACCTGAACTCAGTGGCACGAAGTACACTCACGCCGCTGCATGACCAGCCCCCGGCCATCCATCCTGAGACACGGAAGCTGTCCCCATCTCGCCCGCTGCACTCCCGCTGCCCCCAGCCCCAGCAAGCCCCTCGACCGTGTTTCTGTCTGACAGCTCCAGGTCTGTCATGTGAGCGAATCTGGCGGTGCCGTCCTTCCGTGCCCACCTGTCTTCCTGCTCAGCACAGTGTTTCCAGGCCCGGCCAGGTGGCGGCATGCGTCCAGTCCCTTCCTTTTTGTGTTTTGTTTTTTTGGGTTTTTTTTTTTTTTGAGTTGGAGTCTCACTCTGTCACCCAGACTGGGAAGCGGTGGCCGCCTCGACCCACTGGGCTCCGGCGGTCCTTCCGCCTCAGCCTTCCGAGTAGCTGGAACTGCAGGCGCGCACTACCACACCCGGCTAATTTTTGATTTATTGTGGAGATGAGGTCTCGCCAAGTTGCCCAGGCGGGTCTCGAACACGCAGACTCAGGCAATCCACTCACCTCAGCCTCCCAAAGCGCAGGATTACAGGCTGAGCCACCGAGCCCAGCTGAGACCCTTCCTTTTTAAGGCGGAAGTACATTGTGCTGTGTGGAGAGGCCCCATTCTGTTTATTCATCCATACAGATGTGTCTTGGAGACAGAGTCCTGAGGGCTGAGTTGGGAGCGGGCGGGGAGAACACGGCGAGCTGGAGATGCCTCTGAGGAGGAGTGTGGTCCCTCATGGAGCTGGGAAGCCCAGGAGAGGGGGTCTGCTTTCAGAGGACACAGGAGTTCTACTCTAGATGTTAAATGGGGGTGTCAGCCAGCCAGCTGGGCTCTGTGCTCAAGGGTGGGGTCTCCATGGAGACACATGGAGGGATCCTTGGTAGGTAAATCCGTGAGGCTGGACAGACTCCCCAGGGAGCGAGGCTGGAGGAGGAAAAGCATCTGAGAACTGAGCCTAGGCACCTTTGTTTTCGGACCTTGAGGAGAGAGGCAGGAAGGAGCTGGAGCCTGAGTGGAGGGGAAGGGGTGTGCTTTGGGAGGAGAATGAGTCAGCTGCTCCTGACGGCAGACAGGCCACAGAAAATCCTTCGGGTGCTTGAATTCGGCCATTTGGGAACCGCTGGCGAGCCCTGTGAGAGTGGGTTTGGTGGGAAACTATGCTGTGAGGTGGACTGAAGAGGGAATGATGGGAGGAACCAGGCAGGGTGCGGGCAGGTGGGGTGCAGCGGGCGGTGCAGAAGGGCCCAGGAGCGCACTTGCCTGTTCTGTTCTGTGGACGAGGAAGAGGAGGGCTGAGATGCAGAGATGCAACCAGAGATGCAGGGAAGAAGGGAGGGTGGCTCAGCCGCCACTGGAGAGGGGACCCAGGGTGCAGGAGGGGAGTGCAGGCAGGTGAGCGCACGTGGGCACAGTGGCCACGGAGAGGCTGGCTGCTCTGCTTCCTCGCAAAGGACTTGTCCAGTGGCCCGCCAAGAATGGGGACAGAGGAGGTGTTGGTAGTTCGAGGCCAGAAGAGAGAAGTCCAAGCGGGCCATGCAAGTGGGCGGGGACCGGGCAGATGCTGAGGCCCCATTGGAGTCCCCGTCATGGCCTGAGGTCCTGGGACGTCCGCAGGGCTGGGGTGTGGGAAAGCAGGGAGCAGAGCCTGGTGCGGGGGGCGCGTCGAGTCTGGAGCTGGGCGTCTACACCGCGTGAGGACCGCAGAGGCCCGCATCAGTGGCCGAGCTGGGGCGAGAACCCGGAGCACTGTGCTCCCCGCCCGTGTTCTTCTCGGGAGGTCCCGAAGCTGCCTCACTGAGTTGGGGGCCGCAGGCCCAGCCCTCGCCACGGCTGTCCGCGGCGGGCATGGAGAACCGCGTGAGTTTCTCTGTGCCCGCTGGCTGGCCACCCTGCTGCACACGCCCAGGCTTCCAAGGCCCTGTTGCTCGGCAAGGGGCTGCGGTGGGCTGCCCCGGCTCCAGCAAGGGGCCAGATGCACAGGCGTGGCTCCAGAGTGTCATTCGGATTTGCCCAGCAAACATGGATGAACTGATTTCCGGCCTCAAGAGTTCCACTTCCCAAGTGGGTTTCCACATTGGGTATCTGTAGCCGTGGAAAGCATTACACTTTTGGTGACTTAATGTTAAATCCCACCGGAAGGAACTAAAAATGACTCCATGTCACACTGAGCAAGTGAGTGATATTTATAATGCAGTCCCCAGCGCCATATAGCTATCTCTCAGTGTCACCAAAAGGGCCCCCCATACATTGTATCATTCATTCATTTTTATCACTCCCAATGCTATGCTTGAAGTCTCCTCCCTCCCCCTCATACTACAAAGTTAACCCTTTTGTCGGGGTCAGGATCTAAAAGTCAAACCCTAAGGAGAAAATACCGTTGAACGAGATTTACCCTTGAACATGATCCAACGTGTCTAATAAATGCAAACTTCCTGTTTTGGGCATGCAGACCTCTGCCCTCATGTGCTCTGTGACGTGCAGTATCTTCCTAAACTCTATTATGCAAAGTAAGAGTGACAGATTTTTGATAGAATAAAAGGAGAAAGAGTTGGAATCCCTTTAAATTCAATTCTCAACTCAGACGACTCCCCGGTATATTCAGCAGGCGAAGTTCCCGCATGTCTGGGCAAACGCACCATTTCTCTGACCTGGGCCTGCCTGGGGCCCACCCCCTCGTCGGGTTCTCCGCTGTCAGGCTAGAGGCAGTGGAAGGAGACAGATGCCCTTCTAACCTCGGGTCACTGGAGGGAAGTCTTTGAGGTGTCACAAATCCAAGGCAATCACTTCATCGAAGACGCTGGTGCTGCCCTGAGTTTAAAAAAGAGATTATCTACCGAGCCGAAACATGAACAACGCTGATGGCCCTGGCCCCCAGAAGACGGGTGCTGTGTTCATGATGGGCATAAAGCAGAGGCTCCCGGGTGTGGGCTGCAGACTCCAGGGGACAGGGGCTACCGGGTCTTGAAGTTCATGTGGAGAGCCACCTTCCACAGACAGAGCAGGCAGGGCAGCTCAGACGGACACAGACCACTGTCTTCAGCGTCATGGAGAAGCTGCCGTGAAGAGTGAACCACACACTCATTCTGCACCACTGTGAAGCCCACGGCGTCTTCCATCAACACCTAGTCAGCATACAGTCACTAGGATGTAGGCTGTGCCAGAACAAGGTCTGCACCTTCCGAGTCTAGAAAGCTCTGGACTTTACAGATACTGCAGCAGGGCAAGCTCGTGCCAGGCCCCTGTCGCCCTCCTCCCCTACGAAGCCGTGTTCCAGCCGAGAGCTCCGCAATCAGGAGAGCAGGAGATGGACATCTCACCCTCCGGGCTGCCCACACACCACCCTCCACGATCTCCTGTCAGAGATCCCAGGGAAGGTGGCCGGAGCCCCTCTTGGTCCGGAGACCCTCTTGGTCCGGATGGGGCCCCCATGCTCCGAAAAGCAGCTCCCGGGGGATGCACACCTGGCTTTCTTTCGCCCCGGGAAACCCTGCCTGATGTCCCAGTTTCTTATTTCGAGTCTGCTCTTCCTGCTCTTGGTCCCAGCCAAATCCTCATATTGCTTGGGCCAAGGGTGAACTCTGGCACTCACTGTCAGTAGGTCACAGCTGCCCGCGATGAAATCCCACCCTGGCATGGGTGGCTGTCTGGGCCGCCTCTCCCAGCAGCCCCTTCCCAAGTCCCCAAACAGGGACTTACTTCTGCAGACTGGTCAGGAATTCAGTCATGAAGTGAATTTTGGAGGACAATGGCAGGTGGCAACTTTTCTGAAAACTCTGCTTTCGAAAATTGTATTTGGATAATCATCTCTCCTTTATTTCTCCCCGGCTACTAAATTTTAGTGCACAGTTAGTAAAAAGTCCTCAAAGAATCCCACATATAATTTAGATTTGCTGTGAAGCAGCCTTCGGTGGACAAAGCAGAGCTAAATTCAAGAAGGATTGTGTCACCCTGAGCGAAAGGCACTGGCCTCCCTGGGTGCAGGGAAAGAGCACAGGGTGTGAATCGGAAGACCTACTTTCTGTCTGGGCCCACTGCACCTTGTGCGGTCTTGCAAGAGCCAACTAACCTCTCTGGGCTGAAGGGAGGGCGCTGGGAGTTGGCTTCTGGTCAGCAGGACATTTCCAATATTCTTTGTGGTTCTAGGACCGGACAAGCAAACATGCATAGTCATGTGTTGTGGAGTCCTAGGGCACTGCTCTCCAGGACTTCAGGGCGCAGGGGTGTGACCTTAAACAATACCCAATCTGCCAGTGAGAAAGTGAGAAAACAGTTCTCCTCTCAATGTCTTTTGTTCTGCTCGATGAGAGCAGATCTCAGTTCTGCTCCTCAGTCTCAGACACCCTAGCCTTGCCTGCCACCCCGACCAAGGCGGAGAAGGGTCTGTGGTCCAGATGTCCAGGCACATGCGACAATCCGGGGCCTCATGTAGATGGCTGTCTTCTGCTTTTTTTGTGCATGATATCGAATTTCTGTTTACTGTAGGAAATGGAAAAATATGCTTCTTTTAAATTTAATGTATTTTGGTAAACAAGGTGGTTTATAGAAAAAAGTTAATATTAATATTGCGAGTGGTACCTAGGTGTTGCCAAAAACAAGGCCTGTGTGTGCACACTCGGATGTATGTGAAGTTTGGAGATTTTTTAATTAATTGATTTAGGGGCTACTTATTTACTTATGGCCTAAGGACACGCATCACACTGCCTCTGAACTGCAGGGTTTCCGAAGGAGTTGTCTCTCAGGTGTCTGGTGCTCTGAATTTGTGGCCCGATCAATGTAGTTGCGGGACCCTGCCACCAGAGGGGGCGTCTCCCTTTGCGTCTGAGAAGGCAGCCTTGCCCATGGCTCTGAGCATGTTTCACGGTCCTACGAGCTGCACCACCATTTTCTGCACTTCATCAAAACCTTTATAGATTCCACCGATGCTCCCTTCCATTCAGGTCTCGACCCAAATAGCCCCTGAAACTCCTCTGTGACCTGCTGTATCTTCCTCGCTGCCCTAAACCTGCGTCCGGTGTGTGATGCGGCTGTGGTGTGCCAGCCCCCTAGGCCCCGCCCGGGGAAGACAAGCTCCTTCAGGGCCAGGGCTTGCTGGGGGCACCGTATGAACGTCATGCAGTGGCTGGCTGAGAGGCTCTTCAGTTAAAAGCTCCGTTGCAGGCACAGGCCGTGTGCAAGTTTAGGCCAGACCAAACGCACTCCTAACCTCAGGCTTCCTGCTCGCCAGCCAGCGGGCTGGGGCAAGTTACCTGGCCCTCCCCCCCTCTCCCGGAAACAATAGGGGGCACCGTCATGTCTCCCCAGGTGGGGCCTACCTGGTGGACAAGGGCAGACACAGGCCCTGTGAACCAGTCTATCTGACGTGACTGTTTCTGTGAAAAATGGCTCTCCACCCTCCCTCTTTTTTTTCAAAACTGCCTAGCAGTGGACGGACACAATAGTTATCTTGCGGATGCTCACCCAATGCTGTCCTCTGTCCCTCGTGTCCCTCCGTTCTCCTGTTTGCACTCCTGGGCTTCTCCTGGCGCTCAGGCCTGGCTCAGAGCCCTTCCCATGACGGTCCCACCAAGTCAGCCCCCGAGGAACTCTTACGCACTGGTCAGGGCTGGGCTTGAAGGCCACTTCCTCAGGGAAGCCTTCCTCCATCACAGACCCACTGGGCCAGCTGCCCCCGCAGGCTCCCTGCTCAAATGTGTATTTACTTACTCAGTAGCTAGCCCTCCTGTTATTTGTTGACTTGCTGGTGGGCAGAGCAACTTTTAGCCACGGTCAGTCTCCACAGCACCAAGGTGGCTGTGTCAGCACAGCGCACCGTTTGCTCTGCCCCAGAATATGCCCTAGAGCCTGCCTCTGTGCCCTGGGCATTTCCATGCCAACCAGCTGGGCCCTGGCAAGGGGCACTTGCTTTCTTAAATGCCGCCCCCCCCGTCCATGACAGGTGTGCTTCCACTAAGTCAGAAAACTTGTTTTCAAGTGATGTCCTATGAATGCATAGAGCTGGATCTTTGCTGTTTAGAAATTCAGTCTCAAGGAAAGGCTGTGGGAAGGGATCCGTGCGTCCCCAGATCTGGGGTAGGAGCCAACAGGGCACACCGACAGCCCGACCGCCGCTCTCAGCCTCCGCTCTCACTGCTGGGACAGGGCCTCTCTCCAGGCCTCCCCCTCTGTCACAGCCCTGCTCTGGTCCTTCCTCCGTCTCAGGATCTACTGGCCATGAAAGCTTTGGACGTAATTGCTAGCTTCTCCACATTTTTTCTTCTCCGTGGCTTGAGATGGTGGCGTTTCAGAACCATCTGCAGTGTTCTCTGGCCAAAGTGGTGCCTCTGCAAAGTCTCTACTCAGTCATGAGCCAGAGCCCCCTGACTGCAGCGTCCTCCTGGCAGGACACGCCCGCTCTGCCTTCAGAAGCTTGGCATTTGGGGGGGGGGTGTTTTCAGCTCTTTCTTTTTTTGCTAAAAATGTTCTGTCTGTACAGGTAAATGTGTTTGAGCTGCAGTGGGTTTTGTGGTGCGTCTTCTTTTGAAAATCTACTTAATTTTATTCATCACCAGGCTTGGCTTAGTCAGCCAGGGCCACTGTACCAAAGTGCCACAGAGTGGGCAGCTTCTCCATGACAGATGTCATTTCTTACAGCTCTAGAGGCTGAAGCCTGAGGTCAGGGTCCAGCGTGACCATTTCTGGTGAGGCCTTCTTCTGGGCCATAGTCGGCTGACTTCTCTCTGTTCCCTCATGGGGCAGAAAGAAGGTGTGAGAGCTTTCTGGGATCCCTTTAACAAAAGCACCAGTCCCAATCATGGGGCTCCAACGCATGACCTAATCACCCCCCAAAGGATCCTCACACCGTCACATTTGCGCTATGATGTCAACGTAGGAGTCTGGGGGCACAAGCACTCAGCCCATTGCAGGGCTACTATCCCAAGGGAAGGCCCCTTCTCCTGTGGAGTGTGGGCGGATTGGAAGTCAGAGGCGGTGTGGGAGTGGCCTCCCTTTCTGGCAAGGCTTCTCCTGCATGTCGGTCCTCCCCAGCGGACAAGCGGCTGGGCTGGCCTGCGGCCTGGGGCGCAACTGTGCTGAGGGGCTTTCGTCTCCCCCCGACTCCCTGGCGTCTGCCCTGAGCCTCCCTCTGCCTTGAGGATTCCAGGAGCGAGCAGGAGAGGTCTGCCGAGCGTTGAAAGCAGCAGCCACATGGCCCGGTTCCATGTGGTCCCCTCCTCCTCCCGCATCATCTCCAGAGCCTCCCTTGCCACACCCTCCACCCTGCCCCTCGGTTCATCCTAGGGCCTCGCCTTGGTCTCTGACCCTTGAGCAGAGCATCTGCTGGCCACTCTGCGGGGTTCTCGACACCACCTTCCTTCTGAAACGGTCTCTCCTCCTGGGCTTCCCCTTCAGAGCCTGGGTCCCACGCCACTCTGTCCTCCCTCGTCTGCATCCCAACCCCAACATGCTGCTTCTGAGGGAGTCATTGATTACACAGAGCGGTGGCCCTGGGCTTGGCCTAGGATGGAACTCCTTTGCTGGGACCCAGATCCTTCCAGAAGTGTGAGGATATTAGCTGATGTTTATTGTACTCGTACTCTGTGCTGGGCACAAGCTAAGAACTTGACGGGGTGTTTTCCTGTCATCCTGAAGTAACTCTTGCTATCTCGCTTGCGAGGTGAGTAGCCAGCACCCTGGGGCGGTGCCTGGTAGAGCCTGGAGACACATTCAGCTGTCTGACACCAGCGCTTCCAGAACTCTCAAGGCGGCCTGCTGCATCCTGGAAGCTGAGCCCCTGTGTGACCTCGGGCAGGTGCTCACACCCGTGTGTCCACTAAGCAAACGCGCATGGAATGTTTCTTGCTGAGGACCGGGGCTGGCGCAGACGAAGCAGAGAGCTGGTCCCCATCTTCCGTCAGTGTTGGGGGTCGTCAAGTGTTGGGGGCCACCCCTGCACAAGTCTCGAGGCGGCCCTCCCTGGACTGGGGGCAGCCCTAACTCTTCTTCCAGGCCAGCCTCTCACTCTGCTCTTCCCACAGCTGAGCAGGATTCTCACAGTGTACCCACTGGTTTGTCTGCCCACCCCACCTGAAGCCTCCGCTGGCTCCCTACTGCCTTCGGATGAAGTCTGAAATCCAAGATCGAGGGCGCAAGGGTCACTGATGCGGGCCCCACACACGCCTCTGATCTGGCTTTGGCCTTGGTGAACGTGGCATTCCCAGACACCCACGCTCCCTTTCGTGGTGTGGTGTGGCGTCGTACCCCCTTCCACTGGGAAGCTGCCCTCCGTCCTGCTGGTCACCCCTTCCCTTGGTCCACCACGAGTGTCTGTACTGACGTCCATGGTAGCACTGGCTGGCAGTGACATGCCGTTGTGACTCTGATGGTGATGAGCGTGTGGGCTGTGTGGGAGAATGTCTTCCCTTGCAGGAGATGCACACTAAGGAGTCCAGAGGAGACAGGCACCAAGCCGGCGAACCCAGGACCACAGGTCCCAGACTGCACTCAGAGCTGCTCCAGAGTGCTGCAGCAAGCTCTCAAGAGGGTCGCGAGTGCTGTACACCTCTGAGAGGCACACAGCAGCACCTCCAGACGGCCACCCAGTGAACCTCCCTGAAAGTGTTGCCTGGCCTGGCTCTGGGTCTCTTCAACACCTGGAAAGGAAGCGGCCATTCTTGAGCCATTTACTCAGGGCAGGCTTCTTCGAGGAGACTTTTGACGTGGCTGTTTCACGACCTTGAAGCAGAAGAAAAGCACAGGGTCAGAAAGAGTAATGACATGGATATCCACCACTCGGAGACGTGTGTCAAAACAAAGACTACATGACAGCATGGCTTGTAGATAGGCTGGCAGGGGACACCAGGGCCTGCTGCTGGGAGTGACCACATGGCCAAGCACTGGGGACTGGGTGTGTCTACACCACGGGGCGTGTCAGCAACAGAGTGGAGTGAGGACCGAGCACAGAGACCTAACAGCAGATGCACCTCAACTTACCATTGGGTTACATCCTGATAAACCCATCGTTAAGTTGGAAATACCATTAATTCGAAAACGCATGGCTACACCCCAAGTGCCGATCATCATGACCTTGCCAGGCTAGCCTACCGTGTTCAGACACTTAGCTCTGGACATTAACCTACAGCTGGACAAAGTCTCCTCTAACAGAAAGCTTATTTTATAATGCAGCAATGAATGACTCATGTGAGTGAATCTTACTGCATATCACTGGCCCAGGAAAAGATCAGAATTCAAAGTACGGTTTCTACTGAATGTGTACACCTTCTCAACACCATCATCATAGCGCAGACCAGCAGAAGTCAGGAACTGTTTCACTTAATAACAGAACTGTCAGGCATTTCTTTTTTCCTGAGGCCCTGAGGATGCCATTTATCATAAAAGTTGGGAAGCGTCTAGGTGAGAAAAAAGTCATCGGCTCTGACTTGCCTGAGTCTGGGGTTGTTCTGGATTGCCTCAAAGTACAATGTGAGCACAGAGGTTGGCTCATAGTCTCGCCGAGGGTTCTTTGTCGACAGAAGTTTCTCCTGCCTTCCAGGGCAGCCCCAATTGCCGAGCGTCGTGGGTGCTGTCCGGGCTGAGGGGCCAGACTCCTGGAACTCCTCGTCACCCACTTATGGCAGGCTCTGCGACTTGTGGCGTCCCACAGAACGCGTGCTCAACCACGAAGGGAGCCAGCTTGCTCCTTTCTTTTTCTTTTTTCTTTCGTGTTTTTTATTTTAAAGATACAGGGTACAA
>CAUYQG010016423.1:0-16434 GCA_963574415.1 Tarsius wallacei
AACATGTGATACTCAGATCTTTGTTTCTGTGAGAGATCACTCAGTATTAAAAACTCTAATTCCATCCAGGTTGCTGCAAAATTCATAATTTTGTTTTTTTATGGCTGTATAATATTCCATTATGTAAATGCCATTTTATGGCTGTATAATATTCCATTATGTATGTGCCACATTTTTTTAATCCAGTCCTTTTTTGATGGACAGCATGGTTGGTTCCATGATCTTGCTATTG
Source organism: Tarsius wallacei (assembly GCA_963574415.1). NCBI lineage: Eukaryota > Metazoa > Chordata > Mammalia > Primates > Tarsiidae > Tarsius > Tarsius wallacei. The sequence goes on from CAUYQG010016423.1 coordinate 233, forward strand.
TGAACAATGCTGCAATAAACATATGTGTACAGGTATCTTTTTTATAGAGTGATTTGAGTTCTTCAGGGTATATTCCCAGTAGGGGGATTGTGGGGTAGTGGATCATGCTTGTAATCTCAGCACTTTGAGAGGCCAAGGCAGGAGGACTGTTTGAGCCCAGGAGTTTGAGACCAGCATGGGCAACATAGCAAGATCTCATTTCAACCAAATAATCAATCAATCAATAACCTAAGCCTAGGGAAACCTCTGGAGCATTTCACAGAAGCAAGTACAAAACTGTGCTGAATGGACACATCAATCTATTCTAAAATAGTCTCACAGAAAAACAAGCCCTGTGAAAGTCGATCTCATAATAAAAAAAATCAGATTAGACCTACCCACCTCAACATAGCACACACAATAAGGTCAGATAAAGACCACAAAATAATTACTTTTAAAGAATAAAAAGCAAATAATACATGTTTTTAACGTGTCACTGAAAGTAAAGACTTAACAGTCAAAAAGCAGACTTAAGACACAGTTAAGAAAAGAAATAATGAACTTGAAACCACATCTAAAGCAACTGTCAAGAAAGTAACACAAAGAAACACAAATGTGCTATGGTTTGAGTATATCCCCCAGAAGTTCACGTGTTGGAAATTTAATTCCTCAATATGGCATTGTTGGGAGCTGAGGCCTTGTGGGTGGTATTTGGGTCATGTGGGCTCAGCTCTCATAAAGAATAATTCTGGGCCAGGCACAGTGGCTCAAGCTGTAATCCCAGCACTTGGGAGGCCGAGGTGAGAGAATTGCCTAAGCTCAGAGGCTCAAGACCAGCCTGGGCAACTTGGGCTACCAAGCCTGTAGTTCCAGCTACTTGGAAGGCTGACGCAGAAGGACTGCCTGAGCCCAGCAGGTTGAGGCTGCTGTGGCCGTGAGCATGCCACTGCATTCCAGCCTGAGCGACAGAGTAAGACTCCAACTTTCAAAAAAAAAAAAAAGAATTCTGGCCAGGGACAGGGGCTCACACCTATAATTCCAGCACTTTGAGAGGCCAAGACAAGAGGATTCCCTGAGCCCAGGAGTTCAAGACCTACCTGGGCAATATGGTGAGACCTTGTCTCTACGATAAATCAAAAAATTAGCTGGACATGGTGGCACACACCTGCAGTCCAAGATACTCTGGAGACTAAGGTTGAAATATTACATGAGACTAGGTCGAGGCTGCAGTTAGCTGTGACAATAGCCTGGGCAACAGAGACCCCAATTCCAAAATAAAGTATTACAATAAAAATAAAATACTTAACTACAACAAACAAAATCATACAATAAACTGGGAAAAAAATATTTACCACATTATCACAAAGACCTACTATATAGTGTTCTTTCAAATAAAAAAAGACAAAAAGCACACAAAGGACATCAACAGAAAATTCATAAAAAAGGAAATGACTCTTCACACAGGCAGTCCGGTTCCAGAATCTGTCCTCTAAACTGCCACACTATTTTGCATATGTGTATCTTTTTCTACTTATATATAATTATTTATTGAAGCAGTGTTTGTTAAAAGAAAAGAGTGGAAACGATGCCCATTCAAAGAAGACTGGTTGAATAAATTATTACATCCATACAGTGAAGAAAACAGAGTAGTCTTATTAATAGTGCTTACTCTGAAGTCAGATCACTAGATTAGAACGTTGGTTCTAGTTGTTTTATCAACAAGTTACTGATTCTTTGTGAATTAGTTTCCTCATCTGTGATATATGAATAATAATAATAGTAATAATGATGCTACACTCTCCTAGGTGTTGTGAAAATTAAATGAGTTACTCATAAAGACTTTTCAACACTGCTTGGCATATAAGTAAATACTCAATTAAATTTTAGCTGTTGTTATAGTTACTCCTGTTGTAACTGAATATACTGGAGTCTGTTTCAGGGCAGCTCTGATCCACTGCTCTGCTATCTATTCATATGTCAGTGCCACTCATGGTACCTTTTTATAATGTTAAGAGAAGCGTTAAGGCAAGCTCCTAAAATCCTTTTTTTCTTTTTTCTTTTTAGAAGAGACAGGGTCTAACATTTGCCCAGGCTACAGTGCAGTAGTGCAATCATAGCTCACTGCAGCCTCCAACTCCGGGACTCAAGGTATACTCCCACCTCAGCCACCTGAGTATATGGGACCACAGGCACATGCCACCACATCCAGCTAATTGAAAAAAAATTTTTTTTAGAGACAAGTTCTCACTAAATTATCCAGGGTGGTTTTAAAATCTTGGTCCCTCAAAGCACTGGGATTACAGGTGCCCCTAAAAATCATTATTCTGTGTTAGTTTTTTGCTCTTTATTGTTCCAGAGAAACTTTAGAATAATTTTCAGACCACCTAATCTCTTACCTATTCACTTGAATTGTATCATATCCATAAAGTGAAAACAACTGACACCTGTGTAAATACGTCTTTTACATAGCATGTCTCATATTTCAGGGTTTTAAATTATCTCATAGCTTTCTGCATATACATCTTGTAACTTGTTGAAGCCATTTTCTTTTTTAAGTAGAAGTCTCAACTCCGTTGCCCAGGCTGAAGTGCAGTGGCATGCTCACGGCTACCCCAGCATAGACCTGCTAGGTTCTGGCAATCCTTCCCCTCAGCCTTCCAAGTAGCTGGAACTACAGGCACGTGCTACCACGCCCAGCTACTGTTTGATTTATTCTAGAAACCAGGTCTCACCATGTTGCCCAGGCTGGTCTCGAACCCGCAGGCTCAGGTAATCCTCTCGCCTTGGCCCCCTAAAGTGCTGGAATTACAGGCTTAAGCCATTGTGCCCAACCTAAGCCCTTTTATTTTTTTTATTTTTTATTTCTTTTTTAGTTGGAGTCTCACTCTGTCACCCAGACTGGAGTGCAATGGCCGCTTCCGGCCACTGCAGCCTCGACCTGCTGGACTCCAGCGATCCTTCCGCCTCAGCCTTCCAAGTAGCTGGAACTACAGGCGCACGCTACCACACCCGGCTAGTTTTTTGATTTACTGTAAAGATGAGGTCTCACCAAGTTGCCCAGGCAGGTCTCGAACCCGTGGGCTCAGGCGATCCACTCACCTCAGCCTCCCAAGGCGCGGGATTACAGGCTGAGCCACCGAGCCCGGCTCTAAGCCCTTTTAAAATATTTTATTTATAATGTGAATGTTATCTTTTTTCTTAATTACATTTTCTGATTTTTGCTGGTATTAGACAACTGTTGGTTTTTGTAGATTTAATTTATAGCTAGTCAACATGCTAAACCGTTAATTATTTTATTTTTTATTTTAGTTGGGAGTCTTACTCTGTCACCCAGGCTGGAGTGCAGGGGCACGATCACAGCCACCACAGCCTCAACCTGCTGGGCTCTGGTGATTCCTTCCTCCTCCTCAGCCTTCCAAGTAGCTGAAACCACAGGAGCACATCACCATGCCCAGCTAATTTGTTGATTTATTGTAGAGATGAGGTCTTGCCAAGTTGGCCAGGCTGGTCTCGAACCTGTGGGCTCAGGCAATTCTCTCACCTTGGCCTCCCAAAGTGCTGGAATTACAGGTATAAGCCACTGCACCCAGTTTAAACCTTTAATTTTAAAACACTGTCTCTTGGGTTTTCTAATATAGAATCATAGTTTGTATCTCTTATATAGTAATGGCAAAATTTCTGTAATAATCCTGAATAGTTTTCTATAATAAACAAAAAATTCTCAAAGGAGAATTTAAACAGCAAAACACATAAAAACATTTCATCTGAATGGGAAACAAACCCTGATTTCTGGCCTCCCAGTTTCCCACAGACCATGACAAAGAGTGTTACTGATAAACTGTCGAGTGAAAAGAACAAGTCATAGGACAACATGCACAGAATAAGCCCATTTTGTTTTAAAATATCAATTTCATATATATACAGCATACACTAAACATTGCATGGATACAGAAAAGTATCTGGAAAGATAGTTATCAAATTATTATTGGTGCTTGCCTGTGGGGAACAGAAGTGGGAGCAGACTTTCACATTCTCTATTGCTTGATATCCACTCCCAATATATGACTAATTCTGTAGCATTTTTTAAACTAATGAGAACGTTCCTCTGTTTCTTTTTAAAAACAGCTAAATTCAGAGGACAGAGGTGAACAATTATTTCAAAAATCCATCCTGAACTTATTACACAGAGAAATAGCTAGAAAATTATTACGTCTTGAATACATATGGAATACTTACGGTTTTTACTGCAGACATGGTACACAGCCCATAGTGCCCAAAGCTGAACCTCTGGTTGAGAGAAGTTGCCAAGGAGTGGGAAAAATGCCTTGAGTGATCTAGAAAAGTACAAAGATTAAGAACTCAGGCTAATGTTCAGGGACATAATAATTTTCAACTTTCCCAACAGAGTCAATTCCTCACTGATACTGACATATTACTGAGCATACAATATGAGCCATCATGTAAGAAACTGCATTCTCTGTTAGATACTGTACATTCAGTATCTCATTTCATCCTCAATCTGCACACTGTCAGCTTTATTTAACAAATGAGCCGACCTCGATGGCTCAGCCTGTAATCCCAGCACTTTGGGAGGCCAAGGTGAGTGGATTGCCTGAGCCCGCTGGTTCGAGACCTGCTTGGGCAACTTGGCGAGACCTCATCTCTATAATAAATCAAAAATTAGCCGGGCATGGTAGAGCACGCCTATAGTTCCAGCTACTTGGAAGGCTGAGGTGGAAAGACTGCCAGAGTCCAGCAGGTTGAAGCTGCGGTGGCCAGGAGCATGCCACTGCACTCCAATCTGGGCAACAGAGTAAGACTCCAACTCAAAAAAACCCCCAAAAAAACAAAAAAGAAAAAAACAAATAAAAGAAACTGAGTCTCACATTTTCTTGAAATGATTTTCGCAGTCCTACAGCAAAACAGGATTTGAACACAAAGCTAACTAACTCTACTTTATCACTATATCACTGAGTACACTGGGAACAAACTTTAGGAAAGGCACAACATCAAAAAATTACCTGTAGGTTACCAATGCTGTCATCTTACAACTGGAACTTGGCCAAATCTGGACGGTTGCATGCTATACCAGAAGAGAGAAATCAAAATTCTAATATTGTATTTCATCACTTACAACAAAAAATTTTCAAAATTCAAGAATGATTAAACAAATTTAGGCTAGGCTCGGTGGCTTAGCCTGTAATCCCAGTGCTTTGGGAGGCCAAGGTGAGTGGACTGCCTGAGCCCATGGGTTCAAGACCCACCTGAGCAACGTGGCAAGACCTCATCTCTACAATAAATCAAAAATTAGCCATTTGTGGTAGCGTATGCCTGTAGTTCCAGCTACTTGGAAGGCTGAGGCTGAAGGATAGCCGGAGCCCAGCAGGGCGAGGCTGCGGTGGCCGGGAGCATGCCACTGCACTCCAGTCTGGACGATGGAGTGAGACTCCAACTCAAAAAAAAAAATTATATATATATATATAGAGAGAGAGAGAGGGAGAGAGAGAGAGAGAGGGAGGGAGGGAGGGAGAGAGAGAGAGAGAGGGAGAGAGAGAGAGAGTTAGGGTTAGGGAAAATGGAAATTAAAACTATCAAAAATGAATGATTTCTGGGATTTTAGTATTTATATTAAATAGTAAACAAAATATTTATAATAGCCTTGAGAGGAAAATTTATAACTGAAGTGAATGTATTTAAATGTATTTACCAAATCTGTTTTCCTCCTTGACTCATGGATGAACTACATTTCCCAGCATTCCCACAGTTAGGCGAAACCATGTACTCTGGCCAATGGAATGTAGGCAGAAGTAATTGTGCTGTACCTGACCTCTGAAATGTCTGTTCTCTGAAACCTCTGTGTTCATTCTCATTTTTTCCCCCATTGGCTGGCCGAGTGCAGGAATTCAATCAAGGCACAAGTGCTCAGTAAATATTAACCATGCTTTCCTTTTATTGCAGAGTCTGTTCTCTCTTTCCAAGAGGGTGGGGAAGGTGTCATTATTCCTGGTTACTCAGTGCTTTTAATTCCAGGCTGATGGGATACCTAGTAGCTTAGCATGCATGAAGTGAACAATATATCTGAAGGTTTTAACACAGATGCAATAGTTTGGAAAGGTTACTTTGCTGCAAGCCTGAACCCCTGTGTGTGTGTGTGTGTGTGTCTGTGTGTGTGTGTGAGATTCTGTTTTAGAGGTTGAAACAATTCATTTGTTTATTTGTTCACTCATTTATTTCTTCAGCTAATAGTTATTAAGCATCTATAATATCTATCTAATGCACACTACTGGCCACTGAGACAGATTTTGTGCCTTAACAAGGGAGGCCATCAAATAAATAAGTAAAATAATCAAAACATAGATTGTGATTAGTATTATGATTAGTATTAGAAAAAAACCAAGGAGCATCTTCTTCAAGGAGAATGATCAGGGAAACCTGATCATGTCATAAAAGATGAGAACTTGATAGTTCTTCAAAAAGCTTAGACAGCTTATATAAAGGCCTTGCAGAGCACGTTGATTTTTATTTTGAGTTTTTAACTTTTTATTTATTTATTTATTTATTTAATTTTTATTTTTTGAGTTGGAGTCTCACTCTGTCGCCTAGACTGGAGTGCAGTGGCTGCTCCCGGCCACTGCAGCCTCGACCTGCTGGGCTCCGGCGATCCTTCTGCCTCAGTCTTCCAAATAGCTGGAATTACAGGCGCGCGGTACCACGCCCGGCTAATTTTTTGATTTATTGTAGAGATGAGGTCTCGCTTGCCCAGGCGGGTCTCGAACCCGCGGGCTCAGGCAATCCACTCACCTCAGCCTCCCAAAGGCGCGGGATTACAGGCTGAGCCACCGAGCCCAGCACAAATATTTTTTATTTTTAAAATTGTGGGGTACAATTCAGGGATAGGTATACAAATATTCATTATGCAGGTACCCTTGTTGATGAGGTGTGCCCTCCCTTTCCCAGGCAGATTACGACTACTGTTAATCTCACCTCCCCACTCGCCCCCCAACAGTTTCTTGCTACTGTCAATCCTTTTCTTTTAATATTATGGTAGTTGTTCAAGGTCCGCTTGTGAGTGAGAACATGTGATACTCAGATATTTGTTTCTGTGAAAGATCACACAGTACTATAGACTCCAATTCGTTCCAGGTTGCTGCGAAGTTCATGATTTTGTTCTTCTTTATGGCTGTGTAATATTCCATTGTGTATATGTACCAAATTTTTTATTCAGTCCTCTTTTGATGGGCAGCACAGTTGGTTCCATGTTCTTGCTATTGTGAACAATGCTGCGATAAACATACGTGTGTAGTTATCTTTTTTTTTATAGAGTGATTTGAGTTCTTCCAGGTACATTCCAAGTAGGGGGATTGCGAGGTCACATGGAAGGTCAATTTTTAGAACTTTAGGAAGCACCACACTGACTTCCACAGAGGCTGTACTAGTTTATACTCCCACCAACAGTGTAGAACTATTTCCTTTATGCCACACCCTCTCCAGCATCTGTTATTTTTTTAATTATTGATGACGGCCATTCTGACTGGAGTTAGGTGGTATCTCAGTTTAGTTTTAATTTGCATTTATTTGTTGACTAGTGAGGCTGAAGGCTTTTTCATTGTTTCATTTCTGTTGGCTGCTCATATGTCTTCTTTTAAGAGCTGTCTATTCCTATCTTTAGCCCACTTTGTAATGGGGCTGTTTGCTTTTTTTCTTTTCAGCACATTTGAGTTCCTTGTGGATCCTAGATGTTAGGTCTTTGTCAGACTTAGAGTTCACAAATATTTTTTCCCAGTCTGTGGGATGTGTCCCTTCTGTCTTGATGGTTTATTTGGCTTTGCAGATGATTGTCAGTTTGATGAGGTCCCACTTGTCAATCTTATCTCTTATAGCATGGGCACTTGGGGTTTTGATCAGAAATTGGTTGCCAGTTCCAATTTCCATAAGAGTGTCTCCTGCATTTTCTAAGGTTCTTATAGTTTGAGGTTTTACATTTAAGTCTCTGATCCATTTAGAGTTGATTTTTGTGTATGGGGATAGGCAGGCATCCTGTTTCAATCTTCTGCATGTGGTCAATTAGTTTTCCTAGCACCATTTACTGAATAGGTTCTCGTCTCTCCAGTGGTTGGTGGTGGAGGCTTTGTGGAAGATGAGTTGGTTGAGATACTGAGGTTTTGCTTCAGGAATCTCAGTTCTATTCCATTGGTTTATATGCCTGTTTTAGTGCCAATGCCAGGCTGTTTTGATTATTGTAGCTTTAAAATAGAGTTTAAAATCTGTGAGTGTGATACCGCCTGCTTTGTTTTCTTGCTGAGGATTGTTTTGGCTATTTGTGTTCATTTATGTTTCCATATGAATTCCTGTATTGTTGTTTCTAGGCCTGAGAAGAATGTTGCTGGTAATGAGATGGGTTTTGCATTAAATCTGTAGATTGCCATAGGTAGAATGGACATCTTAACAATGTTGATTCTTCCAATCCTTGAGCATGGAATATTTTTCCACTTGTTTGTGTCATCTTGATTTCTTTGAGCAGTGTTTTGTAGTTTTCATTGTAAAGGTCTTTCACATCTCAGGTTAGGAAGATGCTGAAGTATTTCATTTTTTGTGGCTATTGTGAATGGAATTGTGCTTTTTCTTTGGGTTTCTGTTTGTTTATTATTGGTGTGTAGAAATGCGACTGTCTTTTGCACATTTATTTTATACCCTGAAACTTTGCCAAAGTACTTTATCAGTGCAAGGAGATTTTTGACAGATTCTCCTGGGTTTTCAAGATATAGAATCATGTCATTTACATAGAGAGATAACTTAACTTCCTCTTTTCCTGTTTGGATACCCCTGATCACCTTCTCTTTTCTGATTGCTCTAGCTAGGACTTCCAAAACTATGTTGAACAGGAAGGGTGAGAGTGGGCATCCTTGTCTTGTTCCAGTTTTCAGGAGGAATGGTTCCAATTTCTGTCTGTTTAGTAGTATGCTGACTGTGGGTTTCTTGTAGGTGGCTCTTACCATTTTGAGTTATGTTTCACCTATGCCTAGATGTTTGAGGGTTTTTATCAAAAAGGGGTGCTGGATTTTATCAAAAACTTGTTCTGTATCTAATGATATAATCTTGTGGTTTTTGTTTATACGTCTATTGATGTATTTAATTACATTTATGGTCTTACAAAAGTTGAACCAGCCTTGATTCCCAGGGATGAAGTCTACTTGGTCATGGTAGATGATTTTTAGGATGTGTTGTTGAATCCGGTTTACTAGGATCTTGTTGAGAATTTTAGCATCTATGTTCATCAAAAAATATATGGAACACTTCACAAATTTGCATGTCATCTTTACGCAGGGTCCATGCTAATCTTCTCTGTAGTGTTCCAATTTTAGTATATGTCCTGCCAAAGTGAGAACTGCCTGGTTCTATTAAACATTCATTTCTAGTTTCATCTTCTCCCATCCAACCATTTCCATATCACTTGTCTTCCTCTACTGAATGAGGAAAAAACTCTTCATTAGAAATATCATACATTTTCAAAACCCTTTGTCACAATAGACAGTGTTTTTTAAGTATATACTATCCTTTACTTTTATGCTTGGTAAATCTTACATTTTCTTTAAATCTCTGTTCTCTCAGTGAAAAATAGTTTTCAGATATCCTGGAACAATTGGGTGTTCTTCCTCTGTAATACAAAAGTAAACTTTTGATTTCTCTGTTATTTTTTTATAATACTGGCTACTACAATGGACTGTGAGGGAAGACCCAGCCTAATTCAACTTATAACTCCAGGGCCAGTACTGTGTTGAGAATATTTTAAGAACTAAATAAATAATATTGAAAGAAGGAAGTAGAGGGGAAAAGGAATAAGAAAGAGCATTTGCAAGAGGAAGAGGAATCCATGAGGCAGAATCTAATGTAACAGAAAGAAAGTTAGTTATGTGTTGCCATTGCTGGAGTGCATTCAAAAGCAATTCACCAGAGTTCAGCAGGTCAACACTGGGGCGGCCATGAGCATGCCACTGCACTCCAGCCTGGGCAACAGAGACTCCAACTCAAAAAAAAAAAAAGATCGTTGCTAGAAGTTGCATGTGGCCTATATGTGGGCTCTCTCGAGGATCTGTTTTTCAGTATGTTCTCTAAGCAGCTGGCAATTTTCTTGTTCAAAGTCATTTTATTCTTTTTTTAAAAGTTATATCTTTTTTTATTATAGAGATGTGAGGTACAAGTAAGGATTAACTACATACATAGGCTGCATGCAAGTGAAGGTTGGGGTTCCGACTGACCTTCCTTCCCCTGTTAGTGGACGTGGTACCCTTTGTGTTGTCACATGTCACCCCACCCTCCCTTCCCTAGCCGTGCCCAGAGACTGTTAATCTCTCCCTTGTTTTTATGTAATTATTGCTCAGGACCCTCTTATGTTTTTTATGAGTGAGAACATTGTTATTCAATTATTTGTTTCTATGACAGTTTACTTAGTATGATGGTCTCTAACTCCATCCACTTTGCTGCGAAGTCCATAATTTTGTTCTTCTTTATGGCTGCGTAATACTTCATCATGTATATATACCACATTTTCTTTATCCAGTCTTCTATGACAAAGTAGGATCTTGAACTAATGTTCGTTACCAACATTACATCCTTGAGTTCAGTCCCACCTTATATCTCATTCTGAATAAGTTTAAAGCTGAAATAAGGCTCTGAACTCAGAGGTCAACCATTCTATTAAAATGTAAACGTATACAATAATCTATTTCGCACATGATCCAATGATATTAACCTGACATCAGGTTTTGACCCTTTTGAACAATTTAAAAACATTTTTTGTTACTGGTAAAAAAAATATTGAAATAAAATAAGAGGATCTTGTTGAAATACATTATCAAATTTGTGGCATAAAAAAAACTTTTCTTGACCTCATTCCAACCAATTCTGCTAAATCAACCAGATATGTTTCACATTTTAAAATTTTAATTGCAAAATATGAGAATATTACTTGGGAATTTGTTTAAATAAAGATTCATTAATATTTTTCTACTTTGAGCTAAGGACTGTGAAGATAATTTTAAAAACTAGATATCAGTGCACCACAGGCATACAGTAAAAAGCAGACATTTCCTGTATCATTCAGGATGTACTATGCTTTAGAGAAAAAAAAACCAATAAATATGTATACATGGAATGGGCACTACAATTAATAAGAATTACCATTTGTTGACTGTCTTATTATGCAAGGTACTACTAGGATATATATCCTAGTAGTAGGATATGCACTACCCCTTACAATTGTGTTTATAAGACACAATCAATTTCAAGTTTTTAAGTGCCAGGATTTTTTTTTTTACTTTTCCCACATAATATGTAATTCACAAACAGCTTTACTTGGAAGAACTTGGCATACAGAAGTCTTAAAGAAGGTTGAATAAGATATATATAATTTTTTTCCGCTGCTGCCCAGTCTTTCCAAAATGATTTCAAGGGCTCAATGAATTGGGTATCATTTTCATGGCTCCTAAGACTAGGTCTCACACCCCACCCCCCTTGCCAAGATTTGTCAGAGATGTTCCTGAATATTCATTCCATCAAACAATGACTCCTAATTTATTTTACCCATGCAAGCCCGGCAATGCAGCAAAAAACTATTCTTCACTGTCACGCACATTACATAGACGAGACTGTGCTGGCAGTTCAAGATAAGTAATATCTGCTGGAAGACAGTCAAAGATGTAAATCCTTTCTGTGCCTTATGTACTGCAGACTTGTTTAGTAAAAGACTGGATGCTGGAGAAGTCTATCTCCTCCAAATGACTTACAAACTTCAAAACCGCAATGGTGGTGAGAAAGTAGAGAGGGGAGGAGGGCAGGGACAGGAGGGGAAACACAGTGGGGCAGAGGAGAGGACAAAACGACTGTCTCCCTTGGTAGGAATAGTGTAAAGTACTGAGTCTGGCAGCAAACTAGAGTCAGAAGTTATCAGTTTTCTTTGATGCTTCTATCTGAATATGAAACCTTGGATAGATCACTGAATTCTCTAGTCCTTAGTGTCCTCATTTGGTACTTACTGCTAAGGGATGGGTGTTGTGAGAGTACAATGATTTTATAGATGATTCAGTTTACATTGCTGCACTTCTGACTCTGGACACAATTCCTGTACAAATGACACATTTCTCCTCCTTTCATAAAAAGATATACAAAGCAGGCAACTCTCAGAGAGATCCCTTTAACTGCATAAAAGAGATTATCTACGAGGAGTGTGGACATTGTGAAGATTTGTTGTATTATCTCTACGCAGGAGTTGGGAACAGGTAGCAGCCAGAATGGTTAGTGGTAAAATATGCAGACTCTATAATCAGATAGACCTGGGTTTGACGTGAAACAAGCTATTTACCTCGTTAAACCTCTATGTGATTCATCTGCAGAATGAGAGTGATGATAGCAACTGCTTCCTAGGATTGTTGAGAGTATTAAATGAGATTATGCTTGGCCCCATCTCTGGCATAGAAACACTCTCAAAGGTTTGCTGTTGTTAATCTTCTTTTGTTGTTGTTGTTGTTGTTGTTGTTGTCGTCATCCTTTTCTGTTATTGCCTGGAGGATTGTCATGTATTAGCTTTTACCGAATAAATAAGTCTGTGCAGCGCTTACTCAGAAGAGCTCTATAGAGTTATCCACATAAGAAACAGCCTGATAGCATGTCAGCATCTACAACTTAGGATTTCTGTCTCAGTAACTTTTGATTTGGGGCTCATATCTGAAAACCCTTTTGTTTGTTTTATGTTCATTGTATTATAATTCACAGGGGCTGTCTACCATAAGAGAGACTCACACTAGTATTTTATGTCTTGGTTTCAACTATTCTAGGGATAATTGCATGTTATTTTGAGGTATTTTATTCACAGTCTCCCAAATCTTGTAAAATAAAATCTTATGTATACCACTTAGTCTATATTTTGAGTAAGACAACTTCAAATATACCCTTAAAATATGGTGATGTATTATGGACAAAGAGATAGAAACGTGTGTTTATTTTTTTAGATTAGGGTTTTGTACATTAAAGAAAATTCCTTTTATACTCCATGATTGTGGACCTTCCTTCTCTGAAGTCCCTGGAGCAGAGGGCTCATAGTATTGCTCAGAAGAAACCAAGGAGCTCAGGTATGAATCATGTTGCTTACTTGCCAACTACCCTCAGTTCCTGCTTTCTGTTTAATTTCTACTGCATGCAAGACCATCCCCCAATAGGGCAGAAATTAGTTCTTACAGCAAAAGTATCTCAGATGTTAGAATATCTTATGATCCTTCATGGGGCCAAAATATATAACCAGATATCTATACAGTACTACAACTTCATGGGAGAAGGTTCCAATTAGCGAAATAAAACATCTGAAATCTCCTTAGGGAGTTAATAAAAATAAGGTGGAAAAACACTATGGTAAGGCTATCAAGGTTTCCAAAATAGTATTCTCCTATTCAAACTCAAGATTTGAAAACAACTGACAGGCCAAAATGAACTTACTACAAAATGAATTATATCCCCCCCAAATTCATATGCTATCCTCAATATCTTAGAATATGACTATATTTGGGAAAAGAACCAATCAAGACGTAATTAAGGTTAGTTAGGGTCATAAGGGTGGAAGCCTAATTCAGAATAGCTGGTGTTTTTATAAGAAGAGGGGGAGACACCAAGAATGTGTGTGCACAGAGAAAAAGCCATGTAAGGGCATCATAAGATGGCCATCTGTGAACCTGGGAAGGAGATCTCAGAGGAAAGCAAACCTGCCTACACATTGATCTTAAACTTGTGGCCTCCAGGATGCGAGAAAATAAGTTTCTGTATTTAAACCACCCATCTAGGATATTTTGTTGTGGTAGCCCTAGCAAAGTAATACAGAACCAAAATATCAGTTTTATATAATATTACACATTGTCAGAAAGTGGAATTCCTCATACTAACACCTAGAAGTAGTCAGACTTACCTGCTTAGTGACAAGAAGTGATGTAAAATTATAAAACTCCCCATGTGAGGGCATGAGCCTATTAGAAATGTTGCAGGGCACAGAAGAATAAAGCACATTCTATTTGAGCAGGGCTGAGACAGCTTTCAGGGGATATTTAGCAAAAGTGACTAGGCAATGTATGCCCTATTTCTCTGTCTAAGCTCATCAATCAAACTAAATAGCTCTTACTCTCCTGGGAAGCATTGAATGAGTAGAAAGAAGCCAGAAATGTGAAATTACAGAAACTCCCTCCTCATGGAGGAAACATCTGGACAGTGACCATCTTCACCAGAAGTCTTATACCTATCACAGAGGTAGAGTTCATTATTATTTCTCTAGATCAATCTGAAATTATTGAGCACAAGCACTGGGATGCCAGAATAAATTAGCCCTTTTGCTAATTAGCCCTTTTTAACTCATAATAAGTAGCCAAGTAACAGACTGGGTCATAAACTAGAAATCAGCTAATTTAATAATTAAAACCAAGAATGAGTGAGTTAATAATAATAGCTAAGTTATATTGTTCATTAACTATAAGTCAGATGCTGTTTTAACTACTATGCATTTACACGCATTCTCTAATGCAATACACCCTATGACAGGTACTATTTTATTCATATTTTTGATACTAGGAAACTGAGACTCAAAGAGATTAATTAACTTTTCTATGCCCATTCAACTAGTATCTAAGGAATCCTGAATGAATAAACCTAGAAAGAAAGAAATAAAGTGTGATATTCTGACTCCCATGTTTTTAAGTGGTTATAGTTTGACATTACCTGGATTAATTTCTCCAGTGTCTGTAGCTGGAATGGATATGAGTTATCTTTAAAGCAAACCAGGATGCCAGGATCCAGGAAAAAGAGAAAGAGTAAAATAATACTTTTTTCTTTTTTTTTATATTCAATATTTTTTATTATGATATTGTGGGGTACAGTTAAGAGTTAGGTATACAAATATGCTTTGTTCAGGCACCCTTGATGATAAGAGGTGTCTCCCCATCCCCAGACAGATATTTACTACCATTAATCCCATCACCCTACCCCTACCCCCACCATAGTTTCCCACCACTTTCAGTCATTTTCTTATGGTAATATGTTGGATAATCAAGGTCTACTATATTAGTGAAAACATGTGATACTCAGTTCTTTGTTTCTGTGAGAGATCACTCATTATTATAGACTCTAGTTCCATCCAGGTTGCTGCGAAATTCATGATTTTGTTCTTTTTTATGGCTGCGTAGTATTCCATTGTGTATATGTACCGCATTTTTTTAATTAAGTCCTCTTTTGATGGACAGCATGGTTGCTTCCAGGTTCTTGCTATTGTGAACAACGCTGTGATAAACATATGTGTGCAGGTATCTTTTTTATAGAGTGATTTATGTTCTTCAGAGTATATTCCCAGTAGGGGAATTGCGGGGTCATATGGGAGGTTGATATTTAGAGCTTTTAGGAATCACCACACTGCTTTCCACAGAGGTTGCACTAGTTTACACTCCCACCAACAGTGTAGAAGTGTTCCCTTTTCATCACACCCTCTCCAGCAACTGTTATTTTCTGAGTTATTGATAATTGCCATTCTGACTGGAGTTAGGTGGTATCTCAGAGTGGTTTTGATTTGCATCTCCCTGATGATTAGTGAGGTTGAGCATTACTTCATGTGTCTGTTGGCTGCTCAGATGTCTTCCTTTGAGAAATGTCTGTTCATACCTTTTGCCCATTTTATAATGGGGTTGTTTGCTATTTTTCTTTTCCACATGTTTGAGTTCCTTGTAAATCCAAGATATTAAACCTTTGTCAGACCTGGAGTTGGCAAATTCATTTTCCCAGTCTGTAGGCTGTCTCCCTGCTCTCTTGATGGTTTCTTTGGCTTTGCAGAAGCTCGTTAGTTTCATGAGGTCCCACTTGTCTATCTTATCTCTTATGGCCTATGGGTTTCAGGTTTTGTTCAGGAATTGGATGCCAATTCCAATTTCCATGAGGGAATGTCCTTCATTTTCTAAGGTTCTTATGGTTTGAGGTTTTACATTTAGGTCTCTGATCCATTAGGAGTTAATTTTTGTATGTGGGGATAGATAGGGGTCCTGCTTCAATATTTTGCATGTGGTCAGCCAGTTTTCCCAGCATCATTTACTGAATAGGTTCTCCTCTCCCCAGTGGTAGCTGGTGGAGGCTTTGTCGAAGATGAGTTGGTTGAGAAATTGAGGTTTTGCTTCTGGAATCTCAATTCTATTCCATTGGTCTATATGCCT
>CAUYQG010016424.1:0-22510 GCA_963574415.1 Tarsius wallacei
GTGGTGGCCGCTCCCGGCCACCGCCGCCTCTATCTGCTGGGCTCCGGTGATCCTTCTGCCTCAGCCTTCCAAGTAGCTGGAACTACAGGCACATGCTACCATGCCCAGCTAATTTTTGATTTATTATAGAGATGAGGTCTCGCCCATTTGCCCAGGCAGGTGTCGAACCCGCAGGCTCAGGCAATCCACTCACCTCAGCCTCCCAAAGGCGCGGGATTACAGGCTGAGCCACCGAACCCGGCTACCAGCAATCTTTATGGTGCTTTAGGTCTGTCAATTTGCTAATGCCCAACTACTCCCATAGGTCAGTCTCCCTTAGTTGTTTCCCTTAATCGTTTGCCACCATCTCATCCTCTATCCTTCAGCCAAAGTAGTCTTTTTTGTTTTTTACCTTTTTCTTGACGTATAAATTACATTTAAGTACGTGGACATATAGTGTACAACTTAGTGAAATTTTTACAAACTGAGCCCATCTTTGTAGCAGGCACCCACTTCAATAAGCATAACATTACTAGCCCTCCAGAAGCTTCTTTATATTCTCTTTCAGTTACCATACCTCCCCCCAAGAATAATTACTAGTCTCCTAACATCATGGATTAGCTTCTCCTATTTTTTTTTTAACTTCTTAAAAATGGAATTCTACATTATGCCAAAAAATCTTTTAAAATGCAAATATGAGCATGTTACTTTCTTCAGTATCTTCCCTATGTCTCTGAGGCGAAAATGTCAGGCTCTTCAATAGGGAATTCAGGATTTTCTTTTTTTTTCTTCTTCTTTTTTTCCATAATCAGGACCCTTCTTAGTTCTCAAGCCTCATTTTCTTACCTGTCCTTCCTGAGCTGTTTTTTGCAGTTCTACTAAACAGAATCCACTCTTTTATCTCCAGCTGAGCATTTTTGGAAATTCTTTCCTTTCAGGGCATGTTTCTCTCTTCCTTTCTATTTCTTATCTTTTTATCACAGTGCTATGCTTCACTATATGTTGTCTTAGAAGGAACTAAAATGGTAGGCTACCTTAAAAAAGCTTTATGACTGTTTCATGATGTTTTCCTCTGGCCTATAGCTATTAATATTTGCAACTTTGGGCACACAAGTGTGTCTGGTTGACACTGCTGACCATCTTACTACAACTGTTTGACTCCTTTACAACAGAGAAATTGTTTGTATGGATCATTTGGCCTGTCTCCTCACTATTCCATACAAAGTTAAGAAGTATGTCCAAAGAAGGATTTCTCTACAGGTCGCTGAATTTTCTCTCCCTCATCATCAGTCACTCTTATTTCTAATAACCAAGAGCTTGTATCTTCATTCTCAAATCACCTAGGTTTCCCTCTGATTTATGTAAGTAGTACAAGTGCTTATGCCACGTTACTTGGCACATGTGAACCATTCATTGCCACTTACAACTGGATCTGATAAATTTCACAGCACACATAATCATTTTTATGCTACATCGTAATTAAGGAATAAGGAATTCACTTAAATTACTATAATTGGTATAACTTATATAGCCAGTCCAGGTTTCTCTTATTCTCATTTTGTTCTTCTATATCTATAAACAGCTTTGTTATTAAGAGTTTTCCTTTAAAATCATTTGTCACATTCTGATGTAAAAAGGTAATTAGAGGTTCTAGATCTAGCTGCTAAAGAGAAGAGGTGGCATTCTTTTTGGTTTCCCCCTTTTATCGCCATATGAGCAATTCTTCAGGGGCTTGTCCGTTTTTTCATTGTACCTGCTGATGAGCTGTGAATTGCCCCTTCCTGAAGGAGTGGTATGTGGTATGAGCAGGAACACCATTGTATAGGTGCTCTGGATTCTTTCTATCTGAATCTTCAGGCTTACAGAGAAGAGCCCAGAATTATTGTTGGAATAAACTAGAAACTTCAGAAATGTTTCTCTTTTTATCAGCAGCAGTAGGTTTAGTTCTTCCAGGAGAGCAGAAATCACATTTTCTTAAAACCACAGATATTTCATTTGAATTTATTCTACAAACCACCCCATGTCCACATTCCCCCAAAATAGCTAAAACATATTGGTATTCATAGATGTTAGCTCTAGGGGAAAAAGAAGTCTCTTTTCTTACCCTTTGGAAATAACTCATAACTTGCTCCTTTATGCTATACTTGAAGTTTCTTCTTGAGGTGGGAAAATTGTCATTGTACATTTTAGTTACAAGGCTTTAGCAGGTAAAGGTTGGTTGAAATTGATTTACATTAGACATATTGATCATTGATATCTTTACTTGGTAATACTGTGGAGGGGAGACAGAAAGAAAAAAAATGGCCTATTTGATCATCCTGCAATTAGCCCTGTTTATTTTCATCCTTATGTAACTACATAGAAGTTACTTTTATTCAGCTGGGCACAGTGGCTCACGTCTGTAATCCAGGCACTTTGGGAGGCTGTGGTGAGAGGATTGCCTGAGCCCAGGGGTTCAACACCAGTCTGGGCAACTTGGTGAGACCTTGTCTCTATAATCAAGAAAATTAGCCAGGCGTGGTGGCATATGCCTATGTTTCCAGCACTTGGAAGGCTGAGGTAGAAGGATCGCTTGAGTCCAGCAGGTCAAGGCTGCGCTGACCATGAGCATGCCACACTGTACTCCAGCCTGAGTTACAAATTTATACTCCAATTAAAAAAAAAAAAAAAAACCTAACTACTTTAATTCATTTTACCCATTATATAGAATGCGTTATTCTATCAACTTTGCCTCTACCCTATTCCAACCAAATTATTACTTCCTTCTCGTTAGTATTTGTTCTCAGGCTTTCTCCCACGTTCTGTATATCTTCTATGGCACCCTCCTCGACCTCATCATTCTTCTCAAGTTCTATAAAGCCAGTACGTGAAGGGTTGGGACTGTGTTGAGACTGTCCCCAGATTCCCTTTTTGGAAGGCCCTGAGCATCAACAGTGTTCCTGTTCCAGTTACCCCCTGCATATAACTACCCTTGAACTTAGTGGCCTAAAATCACAAGCATTTTATTTCATCCCATGATTTTGCATTGAAGAACTTGAGCCGGCTCAGCTGAAAAATTCTCCTCCATGTGGCATTAACTAGAGTCACTTGGTATTCACCTTGTGGCTGGTCTGTTATGGAAAGCCATAGACGACTTCACTCATATGCCTGATGCCTAGACTGGGATGGCTAGGCCAGCTAGGGTGGGTTGACATCACTCTCTTTTCTATATCCCCTCTAAGAAATGAGCTGTGTATGGTTGTCTCAGAGTAGTTGAACTTTTTACAAGGCTTAAAGCTTTAAAAGAAGAGTGTCACAAGCAGTAAGAAGGGGAATCTTCCAGTGTCTTATGGCTTGGACCCCCAGACTGGCACAGAATAACTTCTCCCTTACTACTGGTCAAAGGTTCTGTCAGAAGTGAGGGTAAGGGAACAGAGTGCACACCTTAATCTGCCACAGTCTACTCTTTGGTCATAAAATATATACCTTTCTCCCACTTGCAAAATAAATATCCCAAGGTCTTATCTCACTGTGACATCTGGCTGAAAATGAAAAATCTAGGATCTTCTCTAATTCAAGTCCAGGTACAGATCAGGCTCTTAAGGAGTGGTTCCTAAGCACAGCTCTTTGAATATTGATGCTGTAATTTGAAGATTTTAAGGCCTAGCATAACAGTGGAGAGACACATGCAGGATAACTGCACTCCATTCGAAAATAATTTGAATGGGAGACACAGAGCAGTAATGGCTCAAAGCAATTTTGAAATCTATCCAGACACATTTCTGTTTTTTTGATCAGGGTCCAGTCCTACTTCCTGAGAAGTCTCCACAGCTTTTGACTTGGCCCTCTGGGCTTTCAGTTCTTTATTCTGAGTCTAATTTCTTTTTCATTAAAAAATTAGCCCAGTTTTGCTGCTAAGTGGCTTTCTTGGCCTGCTTTCTACTTGTTTTAGTCCTCTTTTATTTTAGTTTGTATTGTCTTTTTTTTGAATTGGAATCTCACTCTGTCGCTCAGACTGGAGTGCAGTGGCCGCTCCCGGCCACCGCAGCCTCAACCTGCTGGGCTCCGGCGATCCTTCCACCTCAAGCCTTCCAAGTGGCTGGAACTGCAGGCGTGCGCTACCACACCCGGCAAATTTTTTGATTTATTGTAGAGATGAGGTCTCATCAAGTTGCCCAGGCGGGTCTCAAACCCATGGGCTCAGGCAATCCATTCACCTCAGCTTCCCAAGGCGCGGGATTACAGGATGAGCCACCGAACTGTATTGTCTTTTTCTACTTCAGTTCAAGGTATTAAAATTTCTTAAAAACTTTGTGGGATTTCTGTGTTAAAATGTAATTACTATTAAACAAAAGCCACACCTGTATTTTTTCCTAGACAGTTTTTTTTTTTTTTTTTTTTTTTTGCCTTAGTCTCAGAGTTAAGGTGTTAGGAGAACAATGCCCTTAAAAATTTTAGATGCCTTTTTGTCTAGTTGGAAAAATCTAGAAGATTTACGGCTTCAGTAATGGTGATGCAAATAAATTGAGAGGTAAACATGTAGAGATGACATAGAAAGCTAGTTTAAAACTAGGAACAATGATTAGAAACAAGCATTTTGGAACAGTGATATCAACTAGGCAAAAAACAAAGGAGAAGAAAGGCAGTTACTCTTAAAAAGTGATACAACTTTGGCTAGAAAACTGTGGGACAAGTCAAGTGTTCCAGCATACATGTATTAAGAATTTCAGAAGGAAAGGGTAAAGGTGGCAGGAAAAAAATAGTGGTTGAGTGAAAACGTTCCAAATTTGATGGAAAACATTAACTTACATATCTAAGGAGGCATGCCCTTAAGGATGACTAGAGACTCTCCTGTCTAGTAGAAGGGAGGAATCTAAGATAGCAATCCCAGCCTTTTTTGGCATCAGGGACCAGTTTCATAGAACAGTTTTCCCACAGACTGGGGAGCGGGAAGCAAGGGATGGTTTTAGGATGATCCAAGCACATTTATTGTGCACTTTATTATTATTGTAATGTAATATATAATGAAGTAATTATTCACCTCACCATTTTTTTAAAAAGGTGATGCATAGATGGAAGTGGTAAACAAAATAATGGGCAGGCCATATGCAGACTAAAATAAGTGTCAGATTCTGACTTAAAGCCTGCTACCAGATGCAGCTGTACAATTGAAGTACATCAACTTACTTGTCACTCACTGATAGGGTTTTGATATCAGCCACAAGCAATTGATTTAATGGTCTCTGTACAGTCAAACCTCACTGCTAATGTTAATCTGTATTTGCAGCAGCTCCCCAGCAATAGCATCATCTCAAATCAGGCATTAGATTCTCAGAAGGAGTGCACAACCTAGATCTCCTATGTACAGTTCACGATAGGGTTCATGCTCCTATGAGAATCTAATGCTGTCACTAATCTGACACAAGATGGAGGTCAAGTGGTAACGTGAGCAATGGGGAGTGGCTGTAAATACAGATAAAGCTTCGCTGTCTTGCCTGCTGCTCATCTCCTGCTGTGTGGCCTGGTTCCAAAGGGGCCTCGGACCAGTACTTGTCCATGGCCTGGGGTTCTGGGGACCCAGGTCTAAGAGGCATACCCTCAAGATTCTTAGAAGTCCTATTATACATGCCCTTCAGCAAGCTGTATAGCCATATTTTGAGCTGTTTGTCCTGAGGTCATCCTTTGCTGATATTGCTCTAGATTGCATCTTTCTACATGTGCAGTGGTCCACATGTAATAGCCTAAAGTTACCTGACTACTAGTTATTATTAGAACCAAGACCAAAACCCTGGGACTCTTGTCTTGAAGTCTAGTGGTCCCAACCAACAGCAAAATATAATCTCATATCTCTGGTATACCAATTGTGATTTAAGTTTCTAATTTTTAAGAAGCAAAAATTAAAGAGCAAGAAAAAGGAAGAAGACATTTAAAGAGTACCATTAATTCCTGTCTGTCATCGTTTTGCCATTCTTACTGCCCAGTTATATTTTTAGCCTCTTGTCAGAACTGAGTTCAATTCCTACTTCTTTCACTTAGTGTGAGTCTTGCCAAGACATTTAGGTTCTGAGCTCTAGTTTTGTTCTATATAAAATTAGAGATAATATGTTTCTTGGTAGGTTATAATTAGAAGAAAAAGAAGTAGCATGAAAATACCTATGATGGTGACTAGAATGAAGTAAGTGCTTAATAAATCTATTTCCCTCTAAGTACTCTAACTCAGTCTAACAATTAGCTTGTACTTTTCTCATGTTAAGATTTTTTCCTTAAAGCAGCCATGACCAGTACAGTAGTCCCCCTTATATGCTGAGGATACATTCTGAGACCCCCAATGCATGCCTGAAATCATGGGTAGTGCCAAATCCAAGATACTGTGTTTTTTCTTATATGTACTTCTCTGTGATAAAGTTCAATTTATAGAATAGGTACAGTAAGAGATTAACTGCAATAGTAAGAACAATGATAGCTATATACCATTCATAATTTCACAGCTAGTGTGCTTGCCATACATTTTAGTGACCTCAGTTGGCAATTTTCTTAAGTTGAGACCTTTCACCTTTTTACTTAAACAAACCACATTTTGGCTTCTCTTTGGACTGTTTTAATTGCCATCATCACTAGTCTTTTGCTTTAGGGCCATTATTAAGAAAAAGTATAGTTAAACTTCAACACAGCACTGCAATATCACAACAGTCAATTTGATCATTTGAAAGAGACTGAGTGACTGACATGCAGGTAGTGTATACTGTGTGGATATGTTGACCAATGGGATGGTTCCTCCTGCATAGAATGGCAGGCAGTTTAAAACTTACGAGTTTTTCTTTTCTTTTTTGTTTGTTTGAGTTGGGGTCTCACTATTAAGACTTAAAATATGAAAAAAATCAAGTAGTAATATGCAATGCTAATTCTTTCCTTCCTATTTCTACTTATAATCTAGATGTTTTTCACCACACCATAGTGAAATCATTCTTATACTTGGGATAGAGTAATTTTGATACCTCTTTGTAAAATTGCAGCTAGAGATCAGACTGAATAGTCTATAATTTTATTTTTTCTTTGAATTGGAGTCTCTCTGTGTCGCCCAGGCTGGAGTGGCACACTCACGGCCACCCCAGCATCGATCTGCTGGGCTCCGACGATTCTTCCAAGTAACCAGAACTACAGGCACGCGCTACCACACCTGACTAATTTTTTATTTATTTTAGAAACAAGATCTTGCCAAGTTCCCCAGGCTAGTCTCGAACCTGCAGGCTCAGGCAATCCACTCACCTCGGCCTCCCAAAGTGCTGGGATTACAGGCTGAGCCGAGCCCAAACTATACATCTTCAATAATAAACTACCTTAAAGTTCAGAGATTTGAGTTTTGGCTTATTTTTTGCTCAGTTTTTTACTCAAATTTGTTTCTTTGGTCTGAAGGCCACAGTCTGCTGAAAATATTTCCTTCCTTCACTCTGAAGTGCCCAGAGATTTTTAGTGAATTTTTCTAACCTCGGTAAATTCTAGGCTTTTGTGAAAGGTTGTCTCTTCTCCCTGTCGTTTCCACTCCCTAACCATCAACTCTTATGTCTCTCTTAGAGAGGGAGGAAATAGACATAAATGTGAGACTTCCGCCGGGCTCGGTGGCTCAGCCTGTAATCCCAGCACTTTGGGAGGCTGAGGTGAGTGGATTGCCTGAGCCCGTGGGTTCGAGACCTGCCTGGGAAACTTGGCGAGCCCTCATCTCTACAATAAATCAAAAATTAGCTGGGCGTGGTAGCGCATGCCTGTAATTTCAGCTACTTGGAAGGCTGAGGCGGAAGGATTGCCGGAGCCCAGCAGATCGAGGCTACAGTAGCTGGCAGTGGCTACTGCACTCCAGTCTGGGTGACAGAGTAAGACTCCAACTCAAAAAAAAAAGTGAGACTTCCCTAGACCTTGGCCTTATGGATTAGAAGTCAAGTAAATAGATAAAATACAGTAAAATTAAATACTGTCATGAACCCTGCTGGAACTATGATGCAAGGAAGCTATCAGAGGAAGTGATGTTGCCATGTTGGAGGTTGCAGAGGAAAATCTTCCAACAAAATGGCCTCTTAGAACATAAGCAAGACTACAGTTCACAAGTTTTGGGCACCTGTTATGTTTTAGACACTATTCTAAGAACATTTGTGTATATCCTCACAACCACCCTGATGTGGGTACAGTTGTTTTCCAATTTCACAAATAAGGAAACAGACACAAAGAAGCACGGTAACTTCTAGACCATGGTTATACAGGCAATAAGCAGTCTGTCCTCTGTAGCCTTGCCGTTAACCTCTGTGCTATGCTGGTTAACAAGGACTTAAATGGCAGAAAACTCTCAGTGTAAAAGGTGATAAATTGAATACATATAAAACAAAGAGCTTTTTAAAAAGTATCTAATTAAGTGCTAAAGCCGATTTTGTTAATTCTCAGCATAATCAGACCACCCTTAGTGCATGAGGCAGTAAAATAACTTTTGCCTAGACAGTCAGTTATTAAATCTCTCTTCTATTTCACATGTCACATTATAGTTGTATGGCCTTGGACAGGCCTTTTTTTTCATTCTGCTTTTTAATTTGAATTGACTATAGGTATATGGAAGTTAGTACAGAGCAATCTTGTGTATTATTCACAAATTTTCTCCAATGATGTCATCTTATTTTTAATTAATCCAGTATTTCTATTCTGTTTTATCCTCTGTGGTCTTGTTATTAGATAATACTTTTATTATTATAGTGTCTTTCCTAATGATTATTTGATGCATTAATCTGAATGTTTTTACTACTTCCTTCATGATGCTAGAACTTTAGATAACTTTTCCCTGTTCAGTGTTCCTCAGTTCTTTTCTTCATTTCAGTGGAATTTAACTTAATACAATTCTTTAAGAACTGCTTTTGGAATTTCTTTCTGTGCAGGCCTACTAGCAATGACTTTTCCATCTTTAAGGAGAACACTCGACAGAGAAAACTTTTTAAGAATCTGTTTTTCTTTGTTTTTATTTTTGAGTTGGGGTCTCATTCCATCATCCAGGCTGGAGTGCAACGGCATGCTCATGGCCACCCCAGCGTTGACCTGCTGGGCTCTGGCAGTCCTTCCACCTCAGCCTTCCAAGTAACCAGAACTATAGATATGCGCTACCATACCTGCCTAATTTTTTTTATTTATTTATTGTAGAGACGAGGTCTCACCATGTTGTCCGGGCTGGCCTCGAATCCGTGGACTCAGGCAATCCTCTCGCCTTGGCCTCCCAAAGTGCTGGGATTATAGGCTTGAAACACCATGCCCAGCCTAAGAGTCTGTTTTTCTTAAAAGGTCTTGATTCTACCTTAACTTTTAAAGAGTATTATTTCAGTGTTATTTCAGAATTTAAGGTGGCAATTATTTTCTTTCAAAACATTGTTTTTAATACTATGTAATTTTTCACTGTTGACAAACTGTTGTCAGTCGTATTATTGTATCTAATAGATGATATGTATTCCCCATGTTCTAAAATTGTCTTTTTGGTTTTAGTACTCTGTTGTACCTCACTGTGATTTTTATTGTTGTCTGTTTTTTTAATCTCTAGGTTTTGCTAAACGTCTTGACTCTCTCAATTGGTTCATTTGTTTTGGAAAATACCCATCCATTTGTTATATTGTTTGTACCTCATTCTCTATCCTCTCTTTCTGTGATTCCAACTGCATGACTGAGTCCCATGTCTCTCATGCTTGCTTCTGGTTATCTTTTTTTCATTTTTACTTTTTTCTCTCTTTGCGACAGTTTGAATATTTTTTTGTTGACCTTTCTGTTTACTATTTGAGTATTCTCCTGTTAAACCTAATCACTGAGTTAAAACTTAAGTTATTATATCTTTCAGTTATATTTTCAGATATACATTGATTCTTTTTTCTTTTTTCTTGAGTCTGTGTCTCACTCTGTTTCCCAGGCTAGAATGCAGTGGTACACTCACGGACACTGCAGCCTCGACCTGCTGGGCTCAGGCGTTCCTTCTACCTCAGCCTTCCAAGTAGCTGAAACTACAGGCGCATGCCATCACACCTGGCTAATTTTTTTTAATTTATTGTAGAGACAAGGTCTCACAAAGTTGCATAGGCTGGTCTTGAGCCCCTGGGCTCAGGCAGTCCTCTCGCCTCAGCCTCCCAAAGTGCTAGGATTACAGGCATGAGCCACTGCACCCAGCCTAGATTCTAAGTCTCTGTTGATATTATTATTATTATTTTGAGTTGGGGTCTCTTTCTGTCACCCAGGCTAGAGTGCCGTGGCATGATCACAGCTCACCACAGCCTTGACTTCCTAGTCTCAAGTGATTCTCCTACCCCAGCCTCCTGAGTGGCTGGGACTATAGGCATGCTGCATCACACTTGGCTAATTATTTTTTGTAGCGACAAGGTCCGCTATGTTGCCTAGGCTGGTCTCAAACTCCTGGGCTCAAGCAATCCTCCTGGCTTCCCAAGGTGCTGGGATTATAGGTGTAAGCTACCATACCCGACCAGAGATGTCTTTATATTCTCACTTAATTGTAAACCCAATTAAGTTGGTTGCTGTACATGAAATTCTATTTTGAAATTCACTATTTCTCAGAGTTTGGAAGGCATGTCTTTAAAATACTCATTTTTCTTTTAGAATGTCTGATAAGTCCAGTATTTGAGGAAACCTGTTTTAATGTTTGTTTGCCTTTGTGGAAGCTTATAGGATTTTCTGTCTATGTCTTGTATTCTTAAAATTCCATATTTCTTGCCATGAATCTTTTTCTCTTTTATTTTTTGATACTTATTACCCTCTTTTTTTTTTAAACCTTGATTTGCAGTTATGCAAGGAAATATTTTGGCATTTAAAAAATTAAGAATACATGGGGATTCCCCCAAGTTCCTTCATGAATTTAACACAAATAGAGCATTTTTTGCCAAAGCCAGCAGAGTTCTAGGAGTCATTTCTTCCTCTCCCCCCGCCCCAGTTGGAGTCTCACTCCGTCGCCCAGGCTGGAGTACAGTGGCACACTCATAGACACCTCAGCGTCAACCTGCTGGGCTCCGGCGATCCTTCTGCCTAGCCTTCCAAGTAGCTGGAACTACAGGCATGTACCACCATGCCAAGTTAATTTTTTGCTTTATTGTAGAGATGAGGTCTCACCACGTTGACCATGCTGGTCACGAAGAGTCACGTTTTTATAAAAATAGACCTAGAGCTGGGCATAGTGGCTCAAGCCTGTTAATCCTAGCACTTTAGGAGGTGAAGGCAAGAGGATTGTCTGAGCTCAGGCCAGCCTGAGTGACATGGCGAGAACTTCTCTATAATAAAACAAAAAATTAGCTAGGCGTGGTAGCCCATGCCTGTAGTTCTAGCTACTTGGAAGGCTGATTCTAGCTACTTGGAAGGCTGAGGTGGAAGGATCACCTGAGCCCAGCAGGTCAAGGCTGTGGTGGCTGTGAGCATGCCATTCCACTCCAGCCCAGCATGCGTGACAGAATGAGACTTGACTCAAAAAAAAAAAGAACTACTAATTTAAATCATTATCTTCTTTTAAAGGAGGTGTTACTTATGACTAACTGACAGAAGTGAGTGGGAGACTTGTATTTTACACCTATTTGTAACTTTTCAACTTTATATTCTGTGTATAACTTTCTTATTCAAAAATATAAATTGTATAACGTTATACAATAATAACAGGTTTAAAATTAAATTTAAACTTTTGGTGTCATTGATGTAGCTCTGTGTAGATTAGGGAGGTAAACATGATCATTAACAGTTAAAAATCTGTCATGGGATTAAGAGTAATGAAAACAACAGCTATAAAACTTCGTCATACCTTTTGCTTACATTTCTGAATTTTCCTGCAAATGAGTTTCCATAACTATAAAACTGCATTTATATTTTTCAACTATAAAAGAATGAAAAATAACACTCTCATTTAAGTGTTATGTCTCAGTGCAGCTACCAATAGAGCCTATACAATAAGTCCCCTACTTACAAACCTTCAAGTTGGAAACTTTCAAAGATGCATACATGTGTCAACACGTTTAGTCACGTAAATAAGTTCACGTGTCTGGCGTACATTGTCATGTGCATGCATCCTCTACAAGTGGTTGCATTTTTGTGTACTCTGCAGTACTATATTGAGTATAGTAGTATAGTATCTTTATTTTAAGCCCAGGATATCCGGAAGCAAGTGTGAAAGTCATAATGAGCTGGTACTGTATAGCCAATTGTGTTAACTGGATACCTAGGCTAACAAATTGGACTTATGAATGTGCTCTCAGAATGGAACTTATTTGCATGTAAAGGACTTAATGTATTAACCTCTTCATACATATTAGCTCCTAGTTCTGTGGGAAATACAGAGATGAGTAAGACAACTACTTTGCTGTTTTTTAAAACCTTGTGTAAACTTGGTGCTGTGCCAGGTTCTTATAGTCCCAGTTACTCTGGAGGTTCAGATGAGAGGATTGCTTTAACCTAGGAGTTTGAAGCCAGCTTGGGCAACATAGTGAGATCCTATCTCTTAAAAGTAAAAACTTTGTGTAGTAACAAAATTAGCACCTAAATTGAGCAGATACAGTAAAAGTGAATGCAAAGTGGTGTTTGGAGTTTGCTGGGGAGAACTTCTTGGATGATGTCTGTAAAAGGTGGGATTGAGTTCTTGCAGGTAGTCAGAGTATTGAGTAGATAAGAGTGATTTGGCGTCTTCCTCTTTTTGCTGCTGAGTTGGCAAGAAGCATAAGTCGAATTCACCTTCAGTCTTGTGACAGAGGAGTGGCTTTGGTCCTGATCCTCAAACTAGGGGTGCAGTACTCTTCTCCCCTTCCTTTCCACACATACTCTACTTACCACAAGAAAGGGAGAGGCTGTGTATCTATATGTCTGGTGCTAGCGCGACCAGTACTTGCCTGCCTCTGTAAAATTCATAGGGATAGTGAAGGGAGGGACAAAGTGCAGGGGTGGGAGCAGAAGGTAGGGAGGTATCCCCCAGGTCACCTGTTCTCCTGTTTGGCCCATCAGGGTCCTAGTTCACCCTCTCCTCCTTGATAGGTTCTTTGAAGGGCATTGTTTACTATGGAAGGTGTTTTCTTTAATTTTTAAAAGGGGTTGATCTATCTCTATAGGGACCAGAAATTCAGGGACGGTAGTTTTTTTAAATTAAAATAAATATTTGGTAGAAACATACAAATGAGACATATAAGGTCTCATGCTTAACTGCATAATCCCCACTTTGGATAACCGCTCTAGTATTTTCATAATGTTCTTTTAGCAAATGTTTACCTAAATAATTTGAATTATCTTTTATCCTTAGCACTTGGCTGCTGTGGAAGAGAGAAAGATTAAGTCCCTGGTAGCTCTCCTGGTTGAGACACAAATGAAGAAACTGGAGATCAAACTTCGACATTTTGAGGAGCTAGAAACTATCATGGACAGAGAGAAAGAGGCTGTAAGTACAAGGAATTCCATAGTGGCTTTTTTACAAATCCTTATGACTTTTCCATAAAACACAGTTAAGATAAAATAAATGGTAAACTACTCTGATGGTCTGTTGGTAGCTAACTTTTGTCATTTGTACTGCCATTTGTCCTTTGAAAAAGATTATCATCCAGAGATGATAAATAAAACTGTTCACTTTCTAAAACTAATTAAATCTCAGCTTCTTGTACCTTTTGTCTGTGAAGATATTAGGTACTACATTCTCTACTCTGCAAAATTTGCATCTTAAGATTTCTTTCATTAACTACTTGTTACCAATAAAGTTGAAATGATGTAAGTCTATTATCTAGTGTGAGGATTTTTTTTAATTTCCTGACTTCTTTAATATAAATATTAGAAAATAGGAATTAATCTTGAGTTAGGATCCTAGTTTTCTGTGACTTCTCCTCAGATCCTAACACGGGCTTTCTCACACTTCCCTTCCCTCTCCTGGATGTTTTGAATAGTAGCTGGAAGTGTGGAAGTGGGCCCATCCTGAGCATTGTAAGTGGCACTTTCTGAGGCAGAAAGTTTTGGTGTAAGGACATGGTCTACACAGGACCAAGAGTATTACAAAAAAGCCAAAAATGAGAAAGGAAGCCACAAAAATGAGAAATTTATTTTTTAGGAAGACAGATTAAGCTCTTTGGAAAAAATTTTTTGATGAGTTGACTAGAAAATGAATTGGTGACTTTCTAAACATGGGCTGAATTTGAGCATGTCGTTAGAACTTTTTTCCTGTGATTGTTTTGTCTTTTTTATCTACATGTGAGATACTGATTTTCTTGTTTCTCTAAATGATAAATTTAGAGTAAATTTATTGTGTTTATCTTACCCTAATAAGCTTCCTTTTTCTCACATTATGGATTTTCTTGGGGATTGAGGTAACAGGGGCTATAATATAATGGATTATTGACATATGGGGAATTCAAATAATGGTTGAGAGTCCCTCTGTCAACTAGGTGCCCTGTTGTCATTTGTGAAACATAGCTGATGTGTTAGCCTTGAGATGACCCTAACTAAGCACTTACAAATTAATTAATTAATTAAGAATATATTATTCCAGAATAGTGGTCATTTTTGCACTTGCCAAATTCCAGTAACTCAGCATAGCCCATATTCATTTTGTCCTAAGACCAGCTGGGCCACTTGCATGGGCATTCTGGCCCTGTGAATAGGGAGAGGCTGCTTCAGTAACTCTCCTACACCTACCCTATACCCTCCCATTCTCAATTCTTCAATGAGGAATCTTCTCACTCCCCATGCCTCTCACTCACTCTACTACCCACATCTATCATTGAGCTTCTGTCGCTGTAAACATCTCTTACATTGTTGGCCATCTTCTGGTTTAGGAACTGATAAGACCCTAGTCTCATTTTCATTACCTTCTGTGTACCAGCCATGCCAGACCACATGTTGGCTTCCCTCACAGCCTCTTTCTCTTTGCCACCTGTTAGCATCCTGCTCCTCAGGCTAGGAAAGTCCTTTTTCCCATTTTTTGGCTAACTCCTGTATCCCTCAGCTATAGGTGATGCCCTCCCCATTTACTGCTGTGGCAGCCTCACAAAGCACTTATTTTATTACAGTCACCAATTCATGTGTCCACATTCCATACCAGAGTGTGTGCTTTTTGAGAGCAGGGACTTTATCAGGTATCTTTGTTAATACAGGACTGGCACATCATAGACCCTTATTTAAGTATCTTGAATGAATGTGTACCAACATCATTATTAGAAATAGGAAAACTGGGCCAGACTCGGTAGCTCAGCCTGTAATCCTAGCACTTTGGGAGGCTGAGACGAGTGGACTGCCTGAACCCATGGGTTCGAGACCAGCCTAGGCAACTTGGCAAGTTCTCGTCTCTACAATAATAATCAAAAATTAGCCGGACGTGGTAGCGAGCTCCTGTAGTTCTGGCTACTTGGAAAACTGAGGCAGAAGGATCACCAGAACCCAGCAGGTTGACGCTGGGTGGCCATGAGTGTGCCACTGCACTGCAGCCTGGGCAACAGAGTGAGGCTCCAACTCCAAAAAAAAAAAAAAAAAGGGGGAAAGTGGAAAGGAAAATCTACATCAGGGGACTTAGTTTAATGGGAAAAGCAGTCAAGAAAACAAATAACAATATAGTTTGGTATAGCTATGGGAGCAATTCCTGGTAGATAGGGGATATCACCTAACCAGCTTCCCTTTTCTTACTTTATGGATTTTCTTAGGGGAATTGAGGTAATGGGGTCTATAATAGAATGTTTTATTGGCATATGTGGAATTCAAATAATGGTTGAATAATTCCCATTGTCAACTAGATGCCTTGCTGTCATTTTTGAAACATAACTGATTTGTTAGCCTTGAAGATTAGAATGACCCAACCTAAGCACTTACAGAATAATGTCTAGATTGTCAGGGACTCTCCTTAACGCTAAGTCATTTTCTCTTTAGGTCCCCTCTTCAGGCCTTCTGATGGAACTGTTGTCTTTTACCCAAGAATAGTAGAGTCCATGGTCCCTTTCCATTTCTGTCCACTGTCTCCCAATCACTCGGGGGTTGTGCATAATGACTCCGTTTCTCTCAGCCCTGCAGAATTTTCCTTGTGCCATGGATTTTTTTGGTCATTAATTATTTCTAATTATATAACTCCACTATTTTTTTCTTTTGACTTTTAAAAAATGTTAAATTCTGATCCTATCACATAAAATATTTTACAAATAGTTTTTGAATACAAAGGCACAACAGAGTTTGGGCACAGTGGCTCAAACCTGTAATCCGTGCATTTTGGGAGGCTGAGGCAGGAGGATGACTTGAGACCAGCAACAAAGTGAGGTGTTGTCTCTCCAAAAAAATTTAAAAATTAGCTGGATATGGTGGCACACGCCCATAGACTCAGCTACTCAGGAGGCTGAGGCAGGATCACTTGAGCCCTGGAGTTTGAGCCTGCAGTGAGCTGTGATCGTGCCACTGCACAGAGTGATCTCACAACTCAATAAAATAAAATAGTAAAATAGTAAGCACAACTGAAAACGATGGGAAAATACAGACTCTATCCAATACACAAAACCTCCTCTGCTTGAATTCTTTGGTGGTTGGCCTTCCTTTTCTTTTTTTTTTTTTAACAAAAAAATTTTTTCCCCTTACTGTAAAGATGTGGGGTACAAGTCAGGATTAGGTACATAAGTAGTTTATGTATAGGTGAAATTTGGGCCCCCAACTGGTCCTCACTTCCCATGGTTTAGGGTCAGGTACTCTTAGTGATGTTACATGCCCCTCGTTCCCTGGCAGTATCCTGCTACTGCCAGTCCCTCTTCCTTTTCTTAATCAGCATTTGGTGTTAACTGCACTTGTGGCACAACAATATTGAACAGTCTCTAACTCTACCCAATGAATGTCAGTAACCCAACTGTATGAGTTATTTATTGCTATGTAAAAAATTTCCCCAAAACTTAGTGACTGAAAACAAAAAACATTTATCATCTCACGTGGTTTCTGAGGAAGTGACTCAAAAGAATAATATGAAAACGTACCCAAAATGGAAGTCACAACGTCTTTTGTAACCTAAACATAGAAGTTACATCCCTTCACTTCTGTGTCTTCTTGGTCACACAGACAACTCTGCTTCCAGGATGGGTGGGCAAGTTTCAGTGAGGATGGTATAAATATTATGATGCAGGATTGTTAGCAGCCAGCTTGGAGTCTCACTTTTACACCACCCGAAATGGGTTCTTTGAAAGGTCAACTTGACTATGTCACCAGCTCATTTTATACACAATTAAGACATAACCTCTTTCTCCACCCAAGCACTAACATCTTGTCCTTCTCTATGGGCAAGCAAAGCCATGACTGTTTTCCTACCGTTGATTTCCAAACAGAGCTATTGTGAAGATGGAGAGAGGTATGGCATGTGTGTAGCACAGTGTTAGCATATGTAAGTCTTTGGTAAATATATGCCTTCCTTTATGTAAGCTACTCATCAGCAACAATATGAACTTCTTAGGATTTATAAGCTGTTGTTGAGTTTGTGAACATTTATTGGGCCAGTAGCACTTTTTTTTGTTTTTTTTGGGGGGGGGGGAGTTGGAGTTGGAGTATCAATCTATCGCCCAGGCCAGGGTGCAGTGGCATGCTCACTGCCACCCCAGTGTCGACCTGCTAGGCTCAGGCGATCCTTCCTGTGGTATAACTTACCCTGTCCAAGCTCCATCTTGTTTGTAAGAGGGGCTAGCAAATGAAGGGCTTTATACTGCCATACAGCTTCACTGCTGAATTCAAAGGATAGTCAAAGCAATTCTTGCTTATGGCTTCCTCATATAGTTTTTTGGGGGGATTAAATGAGAAAATTCATTTAAAGTGCTACTGACTGGCCAGGCGTGGTGTCTCAAGCCTGTAATCCCAACACTCTGGGAGGCCAAGGTGAGGGGATAGCTTGAGTCCACGGGTTCCAGAACAGCCTGGGCAACTTGGTGAGACCTCATCTCTACAGTAAATTTTTAAAAAAGAATTAGCCAGGTGTGGTAGCGTGCACCTATAGTTCCGGTTACTGGAAGGCTGAGTAGGAGTCCAGGAGTTTGAGACCAGCCTG
Source organism: Tarsius wallacei (assembly GCA_963574415.1). Lineage (NCBI taxonomy): Eukaryota > Metazoa > Chordata > Mammalia > Primates > Tarsiidae > Tarsius > Tarsius wallacei. The sequence continues at coordinate 17,978 of CAUYQG010016424.1, forward strand.
GGCAACATAGCAAGACCTCGTTTCTACAAGAAATCAAAAAATTAGCCAGGCATGGTGGCACATGACTATGGTACCAGTTTCTGGGGAGACTAAGGTACAAGCATCACTTGAGCCCAGAAGTTCAAGGCTGTGGTGAGCCGTGATTGTGCCACTGCACTCCAGCCTAGGTGACAGAGTAACACCCTGGCTCAAAAAAAATAAAAATAAATAAGGGAGGGAGGGAGGAAGGAAGGAAAGAGCGAGCCACTGGTATCTCATTTTAACCTAGGTACTCTAAAGTATATATTCAGGTTCTATCAACCTTCTGTCATGAATCAGTAAAGCTGATTCTCTGAAAGTGAGCAGATCAGCTAGATGTATAGCCTCCTTGCCACCTAGTGCTTTTCCATGTACCATACGGCCTCAGTTCATTTTAGGGTATACTCCTGCTCATCTTTATCCAGTAAGTGGTAGCTTTAGGACATTTTTTGCATTGAACATTTGGTCTTGTTTAAATAGCAATAGATTTTAAATATTTAGACTTCCAGAATAAGATATGAAGTTTCTGGCTGGGTGCATTGGCTCATGCCTGTAATCCCAGCACTTTGGGAGGCGGAGGCAAGAGGATTGCCTGAGCCCACGGGTTCAAGACCAGCCTGGGCAACATGGCGAGACCTCGTCTCTATAGTAAATCAAAAAATTAGCTGGGTGTGGTGGCACATGCCTGTAGTTCCAGCTACTTGGAAGGCTGAGGCAGAAGAATTGCCTAGGCCCAGCTGGTCGAGGCTGTGGTGACCGTGAGCACGCCATGCATTCCAGCCTGGGCAACAGAGTAAGACTCTGACTCAAAAAAAGATATGAAGTTTTTTTTTTTCTCTCATGACTTAAAATCAGATGTTCTTTTGAGTCTTCAGTATGTGGTAATTAAGTATAAGGATATGTAAAAATCTTAAACCTTTCCTAGGTAACATGAATTCAGTGATAATTAGTGCTCAGTAGCTATTATTCTAGCCCTCTCATATTATGAAGTGCTGATATTGGCAGAAGGTAGTTATAGAAGTTAGAGAGTCTGTCAGAGAGATGGCATAAGGAAAAACATTGACTCCAGTTTAAGGGAGGATGCTGAGTGGGCAGTGGATCCACCACTCGATGTGTTTACTGGACTGAGCAGCCTTTGGTATCAGGCAGACAGCGTACAACAATCAAGAGAACAGGTTTCTGACATGGACTGTGTTAGGACTGGAATTATATGGATAGAATTGGAGTGCCTGGAGCCTGTGTAAGGCATTTACATTTTAAAAAATAATAATTTAATGCCAATGAGATTGGACCTGTGAGCCATTTCAGTTTATATATTCTAAACTAAATGTTTTCTGAGTCTCTGAAAACATGGCTAGCTATAGAAATTGTGTGTATTCAGAAAAGAGAGAAAAACATAGGAAACTCAAAACTGTGAGAAACCCAGACCTGGAGATTCAAGGGTAGATGAGACATTTACATGTAATGAGACCAAATACTATGAGGTAATGGGGGCTATGAAAATTCAGAGAAAGGGAATGTCATGGTCAGTTCAAATTATCAAGGCAAGCTTTCTGGAGGAGTGATTGATCTAATTTGTAAGAATGGCCCACATCCTGAAATCTGAAGAGCATGATTGCTTAGGAAACTGAAGAGTCAGCCTGCCCATGATAACTTTTATGGTAAAGAAGATTATTTATTTGTTCATTTTTCAAATACTTATTGACCACCTGCTATGTTAGGCATGTGGGCACTGGGCTTATAGTGATAAATAAAACTGTACAAAATTATCTGCCTGGTGGAGCTTAAATAATTAGAAATCACAAATGAAGGAAGTTAATTAGGTATTATGTGTATGTCTGTGTATTTATACATGCTTTGTATATATAGTACATGTATTATGGGCTGGGTCAGGGAAAATCGGGAGTGGAGGTGAGGAATTTCAGTTTTAAGTGTCATCAGAGTAGAACTAATTGAGAAACTGTTCTACTGTCAAGTGCTTCCAATACTAGAAACAGCCAGTTCAGAGGCCCTGAGGCAGGAGAATGACTGACATGATTAGGAGCTAGGGAGTAAGTTGAATGGGCTAGAGCATAAATGAGTCCAGAGAGGAGAATGAAGTCAGAGAGATAATGGTGACCAAATCTCAAAAGTACCTGTAAGCCATCCACAGGCCTTGCGCTTTTCTTGTGACTGAAATATGGAATAATTACAGGACCTTGAGTTGAGGACTGGAGTGATCTTCCTTACAGTTTAGCAGCATTCATTGTCTCTACTGTATTGTAGAGAGCAAATTATAAGACAGCAAGGTCAGAATTGAGGGGGCTGGCCGGGCGCAATGGCTCACGCCTGAAATCCTAGCACTTTGGGAAGCCTAGGTAGGCGGATCACTTAAGCCCAGGAGTTTGAGACCAGTCTACTGACATAGCAAGACCTCATCTCTACAATAAAAAATCAAAAAAATTAGCCTAATATGGTGGTATATGCCTGTAGTCCCAGCTACTTGGGATGCTGAGGCAGAAGGATTGTGGATCGCCTGAGCCCAAGAGATCAAGACTGCGGTGAGCCATGATCATGCCACTGGACTCCAGCCTGAATGGCAGAACGAGACCCCAGCACAAAAAAACGAAAAGAACTAAGATGAATGAAGAGGATGTTGGGGTAACCCACGTGAGATATGATGGTGGCTTGGACCAGGGTAGCAGCCTTGGAAGTAAAAAGAAATGGTCAAGTTCTGGATAGATTTTGACGGTAGAGATAATAGGATATCCTAACAAATAAAATGTAGGTTTTGTACTTCATGACAAACTAAGAAAGAAACAAAGAGACAAAAAGAGTGAATTTCACACTGGTCCAGGAGAATTGTATTTGTTTTCTTTTTATTTGTAATTCATCTCTGTCCTGCCTGTCATAAAATTGAATCTATTATCAGACACGCGTCATTACATTATAGGTAGTTTTATTTCAGATTAAGAAAGCCATACTCAGTAGCAGGTTCAGTTCTGATGCAGAAAAACACGTGGCTTCATGAAGCAAGTACATTGCAGCAAGGATAAAATGACCAGTCACAGTAATGGTGTAAGCTCTCCTTTTGGGTTTCTGCTCCCAGAAGCACATGTGGAAGCAGCAAAATGCAGTTCTATTGTTTTCTTTTTCCTCAGCTATAAGGAGTGGATATGTCTGTTTTGGATTTGGTTTATCTTCAGTGACTATCTCATCCCTGATACCAAACATTGAAAAGGAGGGTGTGACTATTTACTTTAGCTCTGAGCCTTCACGTCTTGGCTGATATTTCAGTCCTTGGCAGTGTAGATAGATTTTTGTGGCCCTCACCATCTTTTACTCTTTCCCACCCCCCTCCCTGCTTTATGCAAATATAAGTTGGGAGAAGAGCTTTGTGTGAACTTCAGCTGCACTTGCAGCTGTGTCTGCGTTTGGTGTCTTAGTGTTGAAAAGTGCTCTGTTGTGTTAGGTTCCGCTTGGATACGGCTGCTTTATACATACACAGTGAAGGAGTGAAGGGGTAGAGGAAGGCAGAGTTTGAATGCAGTGCGGGGGCTGGGGCAGGAGGGGCGGGATGTTTCTTTAGAGCAGGGCTACAGGCAGCCTTGTATGAAAAACTGGGTTCTCTAGAGCCAGATTGGAGTCATGAAAGAAGGTTTAAAAGTTCATCAACACTTGATTTGCATGAGTAGTTTATACTGTTCATTTTAATTTATTGCAACTTTATCCATAGTCCTAGGAAATGAAGATGGGAGAGAAGAAAATCAAGATGTTTGCAGCAAATGACTTGGACACTTTAGTATTTTGATTTTTGCTTACAAAAATAATCAATTTAGCCGGGCTCGGTGGCTCAGCCTGTAATCCCGCGCCTTGGGAGGCTGAGGTGAGTGGATTGCCTGAGCCCGCGGGTTCGTGACCTGCCTGGGCAGGCGAGACCTCATCTCTACAAATAAATCAAAAGAAATTAGCTGGGCGTGGTAGCGCGTGCCTGTAGTTCCGGCTACTCGGAAGGCTGAGGCGGAAGGATCACCGGAACCCAGCAGGTTGAGGCTGCGGTGGCCGGAAGCGGCCACTGCACTCCAGTCTGGGCGACAGAGCGAAACTTCAACTCAAAAAAAAATAATAATAATAATAATAATCAATTTTAAAATGTGTATAATGTAAAAAATTCAAATGTTGAATAAATTAAAAGGTTCTCCTGGCTGGGCGCGGTGGCTCACACTTATAATCTCAGCACTTTGGGAGGCTGAGGTGTAGAGGATTGCCTGAGATGAGCCTGGGCAACTTGGCGAGACCTCATCTCTACAATAAATCAAAAAAATTAGCCAGGCGTGGTGGCACATGCCTATGGTTCCAGCTACTTGGAAGGCTGAGAGGGAATGATCACCTAAGCTCAGCAAGTCGAGGCTGCAGTGGCCAGGAGTGTACCACTGCCCTCCAGCCTGGGCGACAGAATGAGACTCCAACTCAAAAAAATTAAAAATAAATAAAGAAAGAAAGTTTTCCTACCCTTGGTTTTATTCCTAGGGATAA
>CAUYQG010016432.1:0-21778 GCA_963574415.1 Tarsius wallacei
GCAGGCTGAGGCTGCGGTGGCCAGGAGCAGCCACTGCACTCCAGTCTGAGTGACAGAGTGAGACTCCAACTCAAAAAATAAAAATAAAAATGGAACAACCATATGACCCAGCACTTCCACTTCTTAGCTATCCAAAGAAAATGAAATCAGTATCTTCAAGAGATATCTGCACTCCTACATTTATTTTAGCATGATTTACAACAGTCAAGCCATGGAAACAACCTAAGTATCTATCAATGGCTGAATAAGAAAAGAAAATATATACCCTAGATAACATTATGCTAAGTAAAATAAACCCAGCACAAGAGGACAAATGCCATATGATCTCACTTATATGTGGAATCTAAAAAGTCAAACTCATAGAAGCAGAAAGTAAAACAGTGGTTACCAGGGGCTGGGGTGTGAGGTGGGTAAGAGATGGGAAGATGTTGGTTAAAGCCTATAAATATTCAGTTATAAGATGAATAAGTTCAGGGACTCTAATGTACAGTATGTTGATGTTAGCTAGTCATGCTGTATTGTATACTTGAAATTTGCTGAGAGAGTAGTTGTTAAGTGTTTTCACACATACACATGCATGTGAGTTGATGGATGTGTTAATTAGCTTGATTATGATAATCATCTCAGTGTATGTGTGTTTGTGCATATATACATATATATATGTACATGCATATCAAATCATGCTGTACACCTTAAATATTTACAGCTTTTATTCATAAATTATAACTCAATAAAGCTGGAAAATAAATGACTGAATTTTTAAAACAAGGTGTTTGTATCCATTCAACTCCATCATTCCATCAAAAGGGCTCTTATCAATGATCTTCAGAATACTAACTTAAATGATTAACTGTTGGTCTTCCTTTTTCTTGTGCTCTCAGCAGCATCTTACTCAAAGGATTGCTCTTTATCCTGAGAGCACTTTCTTCTTTTTTGCCTTTCTACTATACTGGCTTCACTTTTTTCTGTCCTTTCGATTGTTTCCCACTTTCTTTAGTGGCTATCCCTTTTTCTTTTTTCCTGAGACTACATAATACCCAAGTACTGAGTTCCAATCCTTAGATATTTTCTCCACAATCCCTACTCATTCTTTGTGTGATATCATTTACACAGCAGGACATTCCATTTTTATGCTACCATTTTACAAGGTCTGAAAATTAAGTTCGTGAACTCATCCTAGAAAAAGTTCTTCATATCTCATTGCTGAATATCACTACAGTCATATTCAAAGTACTCTCCTTGGGAAGCTATGCACCGATATCGGTGCCTAGTCAATCCATCAAAGCAATTTTGGAACTCTTTCTGGAATGGCCATCGGACCTGGGGTTGTATTATCCTTGATGTCCTGAATGTGAACAAAAAGTCCTCCTTTCAATATTTCCTTTATCTTTGGGTAAAGAAAAAAGTCATTGGGGGCCAGAGCAAGTGAGTAGGGAAGGTGTTCCAATATAGTAATTTGTTTACTGACTAAAAACTCTCTCACAGACAGTGCTGTGGGAGCTGGTGCATTGTCATGATGCCAGAGACATGAGTTGTTGGCAAAAAGTTTAAGTCGTTTTCACCCAACTTTTTCACACAGCCTTTTCAGCACTTCCAAATAGCAAGCTTGGTTAACTGTTGGTCCAGTTGTTACAAGTTCATAAGGAGTGATCCCTCTGATATCAGAAAAGGTTAGCAACATTGTTTGGACTCTTGATTTGGAAAGACAGAACTTTTATGGTTGTGGAGAATTGGCTGACTTCCATCGTGAGCTTCGATTGTTTCAGAGCAGTATTGCTACACCCATGTTTCATCACCAGTGATAACACGGCCCAAAACATCATCTTGCCTCTCCAAAAGGTCTTGGCAAACTTTGAATCTCCTTAGGTTTTACTTCTTGCTCTAATCCAAGCTCCAACGTTCTCTCAATGACACACACAAACACACATCGGCAATAATGAACACCATGCAGCAAAACACAACCACACTTTGACCCAAACACAGCTGTGAGACACTGATATACCAAGGCTACGAAATCTTACTGAGCTATTAGTACAGTGCTGCCAGCGTAAGCACATGGTGGCAAGTTCGTGAAATTAATTCATTGGTATTCATTTTTAATCTCACACTGTTTTTTCTTATTTCAACTTCACCCCCGAACTCACTGCTCATATATTCAAATGTTCACTCAACATTTCCTCTTGACTCCTTTCAGATCTTGACTCTAATAAATAAATGAATATGTCTGTGGAAAAGAAATCCTGAATAACTAATAGAAAAGATTCTCAACTTTCATAGTAATTGAGAAGTTTTATATGAAATCACTAATGATAATGTCAGAACCTTTACTGTGGTAGAACTTTTTTTTTAAAACAAGCAAACAAACTGACATATAAAGTGAAGGTGATGATGTGGGGAAAATGAAGTCCAAAAATATTCTTTGCTTGATTTTTGAATTTTTATAGATTCAGGGGATACATGGCATCTTACATGGATGTATTCTGTAATGGTAGGGTTTGAGCTTCCTGTGGTACCCACTCCCTCAATAGTGAATATTGCACCCAATGGGTAATTTTTCAGCCCTCATTCCCATCTCACTCTCCCCGCTTGTGGAGTTCTCCAGTGCCCATTACTTTCTTCTGCATGTTTGAGTATATCTGCTATTTAGCTCTCACTTGGAGGTGAAAATACGCAGAATTTTGATTTTTGTATTTCAGTTAGGATAAGGTCCTTGAGCTCCATCCATGTTGCTTCAAGTGACACGATTGTATTCTTTCCGATGACTGCATAGTATTCCATGGTTTAAATATATCATATTTTTTTTTCTTTATTCACCCATTGTTGGTTACTTAAGTTGATTTCATGACATTTTTACTGTGAATATTACGATGACAAACATACGAATGCAGGTGTCTTTTCGATACAACAATTTATTTTCTTTGGGAAATATACCCAATAGTGGGATTGCTGGGTCAAATGGTTGTCCTATATATCAGACTCTTGACTTAACATTTGGGTGAACAATTAGGAAGTACCCAGTAAACAGAAAAACATACATATACTATGACTCGTCACCTTTATTTCATGAGTCTACTGTAGAGAAATGTTCCCACAGAAATAATGTATTAAGTAAATAAGAACACCTTGTGCCCGTAATTTGCATGTGTTCTTAAAGTGCCAAGTAAGCTCCTTACAAAATCAGTTGCCATAGTAAAATGTAGAAAGAATATAATGCTATATTAATAATGGAATGGATAAATTGCCCATATTTATACAATTAAATATAGATAAGTAAAGTAAATCTTATTAAGATGTAAAGAGAAGGCAAAAGAGTAAGCTAAAGAATATGTACATTTTGATGTACTATGGATGGTAATATGCATTTATAGCCAAATAACAAATCAGCCTGGAAATAACATGAATCCTATTTCACATATTCTTACCTCTGTGTATTGAGGAGCAGAAAACAAACTAGGACCAGGTAGGCAACAAATAAAAGTCCAACATTTTATTTTATACATACACACACACACATAACATTTTGTTTAAATAAAAATAATGTACATATAACATTTTGTGTAAATAAAAATAATCTTTGAAGACAAAAATTACCTTGCTTTAAAAAGCATTTTAAAAACTGTATAACCAGAAAGGAACCAACATGTATCAATGACCTACTCAATGCCAATTTTCAGAGCGTAGAGTCCAGTATCAGAATGCCATCATTTCTATCCCGACTTTGTCCTTTATGAGATGTATTGCTCAAGTATTGTATCGGACAAAGGAATTAGCCATTCTAAGATTCAGTCGGTTTGTCCATAAAATAAGGATAGCAATCATTCTTACCACTTAGCATTGTTTTAATAATTTAATTGCATGCTTCATTTATAAACGCTTCATATAGTGCCTGTCATTGACAAAAACTCAATAAAGATGAGTTATTATCTTTAGGCTATAAAACCAGTCAGTCTCCAGAGCCTCCCACGCTTGGTGAAGGAAAAAAAAAGCAAACTGAAAAAAATAATAATTAGGATGCATCTTTTTTTTTCCCCTACCCTGAAAATATACCCATTGTTGATGAGGTCATTAGCAAGAAGAGCCGCGGCCTACTCTTGATTAATTAGCACGAGGTCTTAAGCATAAGTCAAGCTTGGTGAGCTGTTTTCCCTCAACAGACACATAATATCATGTCCATAAATATAAGCAAATTAAAAGAGAATACTCCATGATGAATTCTTGCAAAATCTGAATATGAACTCTTAAAACATGACTGAAAAACGATTGACGCAGTTATATCATCGCATAGTCTAAATTACTCCGAAACGAAGATAACTGATCAAACTGAAAATGAAAACAGCCATTACCTGTCGATATCCTCAGTAGGGTTACCTATTTGCCGGTTGGGGAGAAGTATAGCCAAAGTCATTTGAAATACGTAACGTTAAATTTGCTGAATTTGAGTCTGTTTCCCAAACTTATACTTATTTTTTTCCTGCATTTTTGATAATACAGCAGAAATGAAGGTTAAGAAAGAGATAGGGAAGATTTTTGCAAGAATAATTTAGCCTAGGAAGACTGTTCTCTGCCTGGCCTAGTTACCAGACTTCTGCTGAGGTGGCATTCCTTAGAGTACTCATCCTTGCAAACACACGCTTTTGCATTTATTCCCTAGGTTTTTCTTATTGCAACTCTAACGTGGTTTCTTTCTATAATTCCTCAGGGGCCACCTGGCCTCCTTTTCAGACTAAATGCCTGGGTTGCTACTGAAGGCAAGCCGGCAGCCTCTTGCACTCAGAGTCTCCCTCCTTGCCTTCATAAAGTGTCTGCAGGGCCCACAAAGCAATAAAACACGGCATTTATGGATGCAGGATCCTGACTCACTCTCTATTTCACTCTCAGAGTCTGATTGAATGAAAACACTCTAACCTCTTTGCCATGTTTCTTTTTTGATAAAACCAGAGAAGTGTGGAATGTTCAAGAGGGACTTAAACGGCCATAGACACAACAACAATTTCAGACACAACTCATTTTGATTTTGAAGTGAAATCCATTTAGGTTTTCTCATCTCTATATGGAACTCGACATCCAAAGAAATTAAAAACAGAATAGAAGCTTGTTAAATGTCAGGCATTTATACCTATGTACTTGCTACTGTGAAATAACCTATGAAGATTATTTTAAAAGACATCTCCATGAACGCATTTTTTTTTAATGTATAAATTTAGCACTGACAAATTTGCTAAGGAGCATTTTAATTGAGTTTTTATTTTAGACATAAATAAAATACATGTATGGAACAAAAAGACTGAATTGTTTTCATCTCAAAATATATATTTAGAAGATGCCATGTACAGTAGAATGTTTAGTGTTCACTTGAAGAAAAAAAAAAAAAAAAAAACCTACAACTCCAGAAGGTATTTTGACTGTTTCAGGAAGTTAATTTGTAATTTTCTAAAAATAAAGGACTGTTCTAAAGGACAGAGACTGGGGTATCATTATTAGAAATTATAGTTGATGAATAAAAACTTGAGTCCTCCAATCCCAGAATGGTTTGGAATCCTGTATGATGTTCAGTTGGATAGAGATTGGCATACAATCATGTATGGGCACACAGAGGCCAGTTTTGATTAAATTGTTTTTGATGTAAAGCTCATGAAAGGAGTACTTTCAGTTTCATCTTCTTAAAGTTGCTCTTTTTGAAAGTTTGGGATGTAGTGTTTTAGCACTGACACACTACCATTTTTGACTTTAGGTTAGAGATGCTTTACAGAAAAAGGGAGAATTCATTTTAAATGTTAGTTAGATTTCATATTTTATACTTTGATGCACAAAATTGAACACAATGGACTGAAATTGTATATTCCTACATTAAAAAAGTATTTGAGTGTTTTATAACTTAGCAAGATACAAAAAATAGTTGTGAGTGTTATCTTTTAGGATATAAATATAGTATTTACAATGACAGAATGCAAAATGTATAACATTCACTAATTACTTCAGAAAGTCATTCCATGAATATTTATTGTACATCTTCCATGTATGGCATTGTGTCCTAGGCACTGGTGATACAGAACTGACAAAGCAGACAAAAGTTTTGCCTTCACACAGTTTATAAACAAGAAAAAAAAACAATAAACAAGCATGATGCGTGTGTTTGTGTATATAAAGATCCTACATTGTAGACAGAAATAAGGAGCAAAATACAAATAAAGCATAGTCTCAATTGGAAGATATCTTTTGGACACACCTACAGAAGTAAGGGCATGCACCACATTGACACCTGTTGTTTTCGTGAGAAGTGAATTCTGGGGAATTTCTTGCATCTAGGGCTCATTCTGGTGTCTGAGAGGGATAGAATAGATAGGAGGTAGGAGAGGCAAAAAGGCACTGGATCATGTAGGATTTAGAGCACAAGATTTTGCATTTTATTCTGAGTGAGCTGAGAAGGCATTGAAGGCATATGAGTAAGGCATGGCATCTTAGTTGAGCGATTGTGGCCGCTTTTTGGGAAGATGCTACAGCGGGACAATGATAGAAATGAGACCAGGTGGGAAACTTGTGAGGTAATGTAGCATTTTGATGAGAGAGGATGGTGAGTTAGGACAGTGAAAAGTGTTTGAATTCCATCCATTGAAGCTACCAAGATTTAATGACAAGTTGGAATAAGAAACTGGGGGCAAAACAATTGAGAAGTCCCTGGCATATCAAATTTGGAGCCCTTAACAATGCTAAGAAGGTGGTTGCATATAACTAAGACTGGAAGAACTAGAGGAGGATCAGGTCTAAGAAACGTGAGTACTCAGTTTTAAACACAGTAGGAAACGGCTATGCCCATCTGGATTTAATGAGAAAGATGTGAGTTGGACATATCAATTACAGTATCAACAGCGTGTAAATGGCATATGCATCCATGGGATGGAATGAAATAAACTAGAGAGTGAGGATGGCTAGAAAAGACAAATTTCAAGGACTAAGCACGGGGGTCACGCAACATTAAAAGAACACGAAGATAAAGAGGAACACGCAAAATAGAAGAGAAAAAATGAGAAGAACAACAACACAACAGGCTAGTGTGGTATCTTGAAAACCATCTTCAGTAAATGTTCCAAGGAAGAGAGTTGTGTCAAATGCCTCAATAGGTCCTATAGGATGAGAATCAAAAAATGGTCACAAGACTATATGATCTTTGGTGAGCTGACAAATACTTGATTAGAGAGTATCTAAAGAAAGATGGAAGCTGAGGCATTGCACATGGAAATATTTTTTTCCTAGCAATTTTGTTGTTAACATAAAGAGAGTAATGAAGAGGCACCTGGGAAACAAAAGTGAGGGCCCAAATGGAACTTAAGGTGAGTGAAATAATACCATGAGCATAAGCCAGTGAGAAAGGTACACCAAGGACATATAAGAAAGTGCTGAAACAGGAGGGAAGGGAGAACTGAGGGAGTAGTCTCCTTGGGTTGAGGCTGAAGAGTAAGTCACATCTAGGGTTTGAGTGCAGGGCAAGGCCCTTAGCCAGGTCATTCTCTAGGACTCATCACAGTTATTTTATGATGAGGGCTTAAATGACCAACTTAAAGTCCTCCCCACTTCTGCCATCTAGGCATGCCTTTTCCCCTGATGCTATCTTATTTTCTCCATGTGTAATAGTCAATGTATGAGGTCCGACAATTAGGTTCATGAATTCATCCTAGAAAAAAGTGCTACACACCTCACTGCAAATATCATTACAGTCACCTTCGAAGTACTCCCTTTGGGAAGCTATGCACTGATCAGCCAGTGCCTAGTCTATGCATCAGAACAGTTTTGCAACTCTTTTTCTGGACTGGCCATCAGAGCTGTCATCCTTATTTGCTGAGGTCTGACAATTAAGTTCGCTAACTTGCCACCATGCGCTTACGTTGGCAGCATTGTACAAATAACTGTATTGGGTCACAATCCCTACTCACCTGATCTGTCCCCAGTGACTTTTTTCTCTACCCAAAGATAAAGGAAATATTGAAAGAAAGGCGTTTGACAACATTCAGGACACCAAGGGTAATACGACGACAGCTCTGATGTCCATTCTTGATAAAAATTCCAAAATTGCTTTGACGAGTGGACTAGGTGCTGGCATCAGTGCAAAGTTTCCCAAGGGGAGTACTTCGAAGGTGACCCTAGTGATATTTAGCAATGAGGTCTGAACATGTTTTAGGATGAGTTCTCGAGCTTAATTGTCAAACCTAAAAGTTCCACAGCAGTAAAAATAGACCACCCAATGTATAATGGCCCGAGCCTGATACATTTATGTCATTCTCAAATTTTAGTTCAACGTGGGTATTTCTGGTCACCGGGTGGCTGCTCTTTTCACAGAGACTCAGGATCACAAGTTCATTTCATTTGCAGTTCGCTATTTTTCAGGACCTTATCAGGCAGTAGATGATGAATGAACAGAGGAAGCCTTGAGGAGAAGTGGGTGCACGTGACTTCTGACCAGCAAACCGTGGTAAACTCTGGTTACCGAAAAAGGATCACATTCCATGTACATTTGAAAAACAAGCAAACACAGATTTTGGTAGAAGCTTGCTTACTATGACATATAATGAAGTCTTAAAGAAACATATCTCTTTATTTTCTTGCTGTATCTATTAGAAGGTTATAACCCCAGTGCCTTGACAAGAGTCAAACATGGACTAGAAACTCAATAAACCTTTCCTAAATGAACAAATTTGAAGCACACACATTTATTTGACCCCAAAAAGCTTCCCCTGAGTTGGAAGAGGAAACTATCTCAGTCTTCAGGATAATGTGTCCACCTGCCAATGTTACTTGGTTTTGCTTAATAAGTTTCAAATATACCACAGCACAAGACCAAAAAAAAGGGGTTTAAATATATATATATATATGTATACATATGTTTTGACTGTTCAGCTAGATGTAGACAACTTTGTTTATTATGGTTCAACATGCTTGAACCTTTTTTTTTTCATATATTGATATTTTTTAAAAGGAAGATGTTTAAAAGGAAACTAAATTTATAGATGCTTTTAAAGTATATAATAGATAATCAGAGTAAATTTAACATTTGATATGCAGGAGAAAATAACTAATTTTTTTATTATTATCTTTTTAACTTCTCAATTTGGTTTACTTAGTTTGACTGTTTTCTATGACTGTTAGTTTGGGAAGAATAAAACAATCCACAGTTACACTTAGAACCTACAAAAGTAACACCAAACTCAGTTAAGAATTTGAATGTTCTCATGGATATTTAGGTAGAAATGATCTAAATTACTATATCTTACATTATAATACTAAGTTTGAGAAATGTATATAGATCAGTTTTGAAAATTTCTATACATAATATAGAACGTTTTTCTAAATTATATGGCTTCTAAATATACACTCATTTGCTTATTCAGATTTTCCGAAGTTTGGACCTTAAATGATTGAGAGCTAATTATAATGATCTGTTTTGGGATAATAATGTTGAGTGACACCCAGAAACCCCAGCTGGAATACAACAGTGGCAGTATACTTAAGGTCATTGGATTTCTAAAGTGTATACCAGCTGTGCTATGGAGCCCAGTCTCTGGCTGCCTATTTATTTCTACAAACAATTCATAGTGTTGACATTTTGATTAATAATGGTGTCAAAGCCCTGAGTCCTTCTTTAGTAAGTTCCCAGGCAAGTTAATATTCTGATGGGTTATATTTGTAGAAGTTGAATTACTTTCCAACCTGTCTTTGGATAAAGTTCTAGTCTACAACAGTTATCTCCAATGCCAAAAAATGTTCATAGTTGAATTCTACAGTGTCTTTAGCATGAATATTGTCAGTGATTCAACTGGACTTCTAAGTTAGCTTGAGCAGAGCTGAAATGGCATGAGTCTAATTAATCCAGTCAATATTTGTATTTAAATGGATTTTGAGCGAGATAAGGTGGGAAAATTTCCTCTCAGGATGAATATATGTTTCTTTGGAAACCATTATGAATAATATACTTTTTAAAAGTTGCCCTTGCATTATACACTATCAAAATTTTTGAAAACAGAAGAATCAGTCTGGTACTACTGTCAAACCACTGCTAGTTTTCTGAGTAGCTAACAAGATGTTCCAATTTATTTGTTTCACCTTCAATTTCATAGTTCTCATTATAACTTTTATGGCTTATAAATACATGAACTTGGACCAAATCAGGAAGTAGAAAGAGATGAAAACAACATAAAATAGTTTGGGCAGTAGATATATCCATTGCTGCCGTTTAATATTTTTTAAGATTATTGAGTCATAATTAGGTGCATACAATACAAAAGGAGATGTGCAAATTACTCAACCCATAGCATGTATTTGAATTCTAACAAAATACCTATAGTTTATTATATTATAGAACCTACAAGGTACTATTATGGATAATTCACTGTTGAAGAAATTAAAACTGAGAAAGATTTGACAATATAACAATAAATTGTTTCTGGCTAAATTATGGGAGAATCAGAATACAAACCCAGGCCCCCAGCTACAGACTTTTTCATCTCCACATTGGATTTCCTCGATATAAAGTACCATAGATTTTCTATATTCATCAAGCCATTTTCCAATCACTGCCCCATTTTCATCTTTAGATGACTACTTATGTTTCAAAGTCCAATTAAAATAAATATACAGATTATTTTAGAGGCAGAAATTAGCTGATTTTTTTTACCAGTTCTTGAATTTTTTTTAATTTTTTGCTAATTTTTCACCAAAGTCAAGAATGTCTATATTCTTTACTTCCCCTTTGCTCTCCACTACACTTCTCTGTCTCCTTGTATCTTGTTAGGACCCCATGACTATTTTCCTCTACCAGTGGGATGTGGGAGGGAGTGGTGGTTGTCACTTTTAGGTCTAATCCCTATAAATTTCCTCCCTGGACATTTTTTAGTCTCTTTCTTCACCTCTTGGTTGGAGGTACAGAATTCCATGAAGGGCACCGAGCACCAGAAAATGATGGAACTAGCCTGTGTCTTCAATTTGCCACATCCTGACTGGAATATCTACATTAGATTTTTCATGGGTTTCTATAACACTTTTATGGCCTTAAGCCCATGAGAATTACTTGTTACAGAAGCTGGTGTCATATGCCCTGACTAAAGCATCATTTATCTTTGGTTACTCATTTTAAGATTACAATGTACTTTCAAAGACATTTTCATATTTTAGCATTATAATAATTATATGACATGAGTATTGCTAGTGACTATTATGGTCTGTCGTGTTTCTCCATAATTTATATATTGAATTCCTAAACCCCAGTGTTTCAGAAGGTGATTATGTTTAGAGATGGATCTTTAAAGAGATAATTAAGTTCTTTTTAAAGAGACTGTTAGGATGAACTTTAACTAAAAATATGACAGATATCTTTATAAGAAGAGGAAATTTGGACACACACACACGAGTAAGACCAAAAATGAAGACACAGACAGGAGAAGATGGCCACCTGCAAACCAAAAAAAAAGGTCTCATGAATCTCAGATGTCTGGCTTGAAGTAAGTAGATCTGTGTGATCTGTGTGATTTAAGTCACTTAGTCTATGGCGCTCTGTTGAAATAGCCTTAGTAATACAGCACAGTGGTCCTCTGAAATGAAATTTAGGGTATAAAAGGAAATTTTTAAAAGATACCATGCTAACAAGTAGCAATATCAAGTTCAAACTCACCTCTTGAGATGCCACATAGAAACTCTTTCCGTTTTCTCTGACCTCCACTGAGAAGATCCTAATTTGATAATTTCATCTGACACTTATAATGCTTACTATTCTTACCATGAATTTATGAGGCGTATACTGCCATAGCTATTTACTTTTGTATTATTTCCTCACTATATTTTAATCTTATAGTAGCCAAAAACTATATCTCTAAATCTTTCTATCCTTTATAGCATTGGGAACAAAGCCTAAAGTTGAGGAGGGCTCAACAAAGATTATAATTTAAATATAACATTAGAGGGGTAAATACTTATATTGAGGGAATCAAAAATCAATATTTGATGTTTTCCATGTCACAATAAATGTATGTGGGTCACATATCAAGATATTTAAATGTAGTTTGGTTATAAAAATTTTTGTAACACATTTCTTCAATATTTAAATATGATTTTTAAAATTTTTCTTTTCTTTATTTTTCTTGTGAAAAGATTTTAAGTTGCATGTAGAGATTGCGTATTCACTGTTTTGCAACTCATACTTAACCTTATAAACATTTTTGTATATTTTTAATAACAGAAATTAACATTAGTATAGATATTAAGGTAGCCACATATGTAAACAAACATCACACTTAACCTTTGTTTTTATGTTTGGAATAAGAAATACCCTATTTAAGTATTTATTTAATTACTTACCTTAACTAATTCACACAACTTTTTGTTAGATAATACTCCACTCTAAAGGTCTGAGGCATTTTTCCCTAAAATTATGATTGTTATGATAACTGCCAGTTTCCTCTGCAATGATATCACTGGTAGTACAGGTTCCTTCATAATATTCAGGGTTGGAATTGCAAAAAGGGATATAGAATAACATTAAGCTGAAACAAATTAATAAAAAAATAATTGATTTGTAAAGTTTAGCATTTCTGTTTGACACCTTTGAAATATTATTAGCTTGTAAAACATAAAAAAATTAGACAAAATATATGCATAGTGAAATAAATTTGATTTCCAAAGCATCATTTTTAATAAAGGCTTTTAACTGCCTCAGTCTGGAAATAGTCTGCAATCTGGTTGATAAATATGCAGCAAATGACAAATTAATATGTGTTGGCCCTCATCAACATCGGAGACAAATGTTATCATAATGCTTTGGACTCTGCTCAGTTTTGTCTGTCTGGGGAAGGCTGCACAAATGGCAGAGAGTCTGCAATTCAGAGGGATGGAGCTGCCCTCTATGTGAAAACAGTGTGCGCTGCACCACACAATAAAAAGAGAAAGGTTAAAAGATGCAAAGGAAAATAAATTCTATTGATCTGCCGAATGTATTACAACTCCTAAATATTAAGAAGATAAAGGACTATGGGCCTGAGATACCAACAGGATCCGTAAAATCTCAGTGAAACTGCTTTCCCAAAAGATTATATATTTTCAGAATTTAAGTACTCAACTCAATTTCTCTTTAAATGTGTCATCTATAAGCTTTTAAAAATGTAATAAAACTACATTTTTCAGAAAATACAAAACAATTTAGATAATTAAAATTATTGTAAACATTTCTGATATTTCAGACTGTGTAAATTCATAATAAACCAAACATTTTTCTAAACTTAGAATATTTCTGTAAAACAATTTTTAAATGAATTTCCTAGATCTATCCCAAAGAGAAAGAAAGCTGGCCAATTATGACAGATCATGTACTCAAGAGTCTAGAAATCTAAACATGTCTTAATTTGCTAATATTCTTTATGGTTCTTATTGTGTATATTTTTCATTCTCTTTCTCATAGTTAGGTTGTCAAAACTGATTACTAGAACTTCATATGAAGAGATGAAATAAATGATATATCATACTAGTTAATTGTTGTTCAATTATAAATAATTGTATTTTAGTTTCAAGTCTGTCCATTAATAGTTGTATTGTCTTGGACAAAAGTGGGTAAATTAATAGAATTAGCTAACCGACTTCTTCCAAAGATTAAATAAAACATATACATGAGACACTTATCACAGTAAAAGGCACATAGTAAGTGATTAATAAATATTGTGTATCTTTATTATTAATATTAATATTACTATGATACAAGTTTCTGTCTCTGAAGTTGGAACACATCATAATGACAGTACTCTTTTCCACTGCAGTAGTCTGCCCTCCACCCCAGCATGTCAAAGTAATAGTGGTCAGAATACTGTTCCACAACTATTAAATTGTGTTTGACCCCTACCATATTCAATTCTGATTCTCACCTTGTATGGGATCACTACTACATTTATCTTCAGATCTGCCTTCTCCCTTTCTGCTTAAAAATTGCTCTGGGAGCTTGGGAATTGAGTTTGTTCAGGGTTAGGGAAAGCCTAAAGCTAGTAATATTCTACAAGTGCATTGCTGTGTGCAAATACCATTACAACAAATATTAAAACGCTCCTTATATAACAAAGATTTCCAAATTCTTGCCAGTGGCACTATGGTATAAGTTATAGTCAATACAACTAACTTCCAGTGCATGAAAACAATTTGGGGAATTTTAGAAGTATTTGTTTATTATATAAGAATATAATGCATGGTTTATTTCAAAATTGAATGACCATTCTGTTTTTATTGATCAACTACTTTGTGTTTTTGTGTAAAAATGTGAACCACGTAAATTATGTTTTATAGAGTAAGAGAGAAAATTATGGTGCCCATAATGACTTCCATTTATATAGCTTAAGCTATATAAAGGAAACAAAGTTAGGACTATTTAAATTTTCTAGAATCTGACAAGATTCATTAGTGCTGTTATATGCCCCAGTGCACAGAATCATAAGAAGACCAAAGCAATGAAAACTCTTCTATGTGAAAAACAGAAGAGGAAATTTAAAACAAGAAAAAAAAAAAACAAAACAGTAACTAGCATGCAGGAGTTTTCTATGTAATTCTGCACGTGACCTTTGGTGAATCATTTTGCTTATTTATGACTCCAGAACTTTATGTTTAAACTCAGAGTTTGTCTTATTCTCCAAGTTTTCTCCTATCTCTCTAATTCTAAGGTTCTAATATTTTTATTTTAAAAAATAGATATAAGTTTAACTAGTCCAGAGCACAGTTATGGTGGCCTCAAGTCACATAAGATGGACAGGAAGTCTAGTAGGTCCTGAGACATGTAAATACATTTTGGATTAATCTGCAAGGTCGCTGAATTTTACTCAAATATTCTTTAACATCATTTCTGTAAGCTCAAATGAATCATATGATTTTTATACCTCAATGTTAATAAAAGAGTTAATAATGTCTTCCTTTACATCCTTTACATCATACTGTTAAAATGAATCATGGCCAACTTGATTTACAGTAGATTAATATTAACATCTTTATAAATAAGATTGAAACTGTAGTGTTTATGTACTCAGAAAAACCATAAGTATAATGTAGGTTTCAATTACATTTTCTTTTTATCCAGAAAATCTGAATATTCTTATACACTGAAAAAAAGTGAGTGAAACCAAGATTTTTAACCAACCTACTAAGACTTACCTATCTTGTTAAGGGTGCAACTTGGGAAGGAAAGGGGAAATGACCTAACATTTACCAAGGGCCTTCTTCTCTATGCCAGACATTATGTTATACTTAGTATTTTTCTCATATTATAAATGTGGAATTTGAGGCATGAGGGAGTTATGTCATATGCCCAAAGTCAAACAACTGGTGTACTGTGCAAGAGGGGTATAATTCTCCATGCAACTTAGGCACTAAAGTTTGTGTTCTTTCTGCTATGAAGTACGAGTCTAAAACTCATCACTTTGGAATGCTCTAAATTTATTCCAATAATTAAGTTACTTAAGACCAAAAATTCTCTAGAATTTTCCTTTTTAAATTCCCTTTAAAGTGAATAATCACATACACAGACGCGCGCATGCACACACATACACATTCACATATGCACACACTCAACCAAATCATTCTAATTACCACAGTGGTATCTCAAAATGGAGTGCTTATTCCACAATATTAAATATTTTATTGTCCTTTGAGTGATTTAACATTACCATTGTGTCATCCTTTTCAACTCTCTCTGAACAAATTTGTTCCAGGGTAGCACAGGGAAGGGTATTAACATTAGGCAGAAATATACAAAGAGCACCTATGAAGAAATAACTAGTGCATCTCAGCTAACAAACCTAGATCTACGTACCTTGGTCCTTCATACTAGTTAACACTTCCTAGAAATTTGACGTGAATTTAAGTTGATCCCATTACGTCTTTGATTATATCTTTGAACTCCAGATTCTTAATTATATCATAAACAAAACTAAAGTATTTTCCACTAATTAATGTTTGTCATTGCTATCTAAGATTAATCTTAACTGGTCTTATATATACGAGTCTCATGGTTACCATGCACCAATGTACAAAAAGAAGTGAACATATATATTAGGAAAAGTAGCATCTAGATAGTATTAAAAACAACCAAAAAACCTCAAACTCTCTTAAATAGGTGATGATTACAAAGAGTTTTATCCAACTTTCAGAAAGACTGAATGCGTAGTAAGACAATAAGAAAACAGTTTTTTTCAAAGCTTCATCTTTATTATAAATAAAAAAGTCATTATTTTAAACAAAAGAGAACTTTTTGAAAGTTATTTTGAAAAACTCACACACATCAAGTCAAGTAAAGACCTTAAAAATTTCACAAAAGATAAGCTAGAGCTTCAGGTAGAAAGTCAAGTAAAATAAAACACCACATAATTGTACTTGGCAACACTAACAAAAAGTTACATCAAAATTCATGCAGGAAAAAGGACAATACCACATCCAACAAGGATAGACATTTACTTAGTAATCAAGAAATTTGGAGAGCATAACCATAGACTATGAACAAAGCAAAACAAAATACTACATGTTTGTGAAAACTAGATGGGTACCTAAATTCAAGTTCAGTATAGGTAGGGAGATTTAATAATTCTATTAATTTAAAAGTTACAAAATGATTAGGAAATTGAGAAAAGTTCAATATGTGAGAGGCATCTTTGTTCAAAGTTAAAGTGAAAGCATTTTAGCAAACCAAATTAAAAAACAAATATTTGCTTTAAATAAGATAAATATATTAAAAACAAGTATTTTTTTAAAGTTCATAATTTATCTTTTTAGAATGATCTAATGCATGTGAATAATTAGTGATTTTACTAATTATTTTTAATGACTAATTTATTCTTTACTATGAATTGAAAATTTAATCTTATTATCTTAATATATTCCAATGTTTTGTAAGTCATACTTGAAATCTATATTCTCTTTCACTAATCTGTGAGTACACAAAATCATTTAATTTAAATTATTTGTTTTATTTTTTTATATCTCTCCGAAGCCATATAAACCTCTTTGTTACTTTTAAGTCATTGATTTTAGCATGTTATTTAACAATAAATATGTGTATATAATATTATATACACATATAAAACAAGCACCACAAATTTATGGAAAAAATTCACATTTCACTAGACTGGATTATTTTATTTTATTTGCATTTTTCTTACTTTTGCAAATCAATGCATTTCATTTTCCATTTGGTTATCAGTGAAAATAATAGATTAGTCTAATGGTATCATGGCAGTTTTACATAAACCAATATTTTTCATTTTCATTTTTAGTCTTCAGAATTTGATAATCAATAGTCTTGAATTTTTGGTATTTAAAATTTTTGGTCTATGCCTTTATGATATCCATATTACATACTTATATTTTTTATTTTATTTTATAAATTAATTTTAGTAACATGAATTTTAGCTGTTGCAGTGGTTATAATATTATATATTATATTCCAGATGTATCATTTGAATTAAAATACCATCAAAAATATTCACTGAGTGGTTCTGGGAGTTAACTATCATGTAATTATATCAGTTTCATTTCATTGTTCTATTATCATTAAGAGGTAATAAATATATTCTTTATTTTCAATATAAGCAACACATTATAAAGTGCTTGTTCTGTGTCAAGTATGGTTAAAGGACTTGTCTTGAAATTACCCACATACATATTGTTGATCAAATGCTTAAAAGAATAGAAGGCGGGCCAAGATGACTGAAGACATCACATGACTGTAGCTCTCTGCAAGGAAATTCATATGGAGACGCAAATACATGACTCTGAGGTGCAAATTGAAAACTCAAGCTGAGGTCTACCGCATCTGGAGACACACAGAATGGACATGTCCAAGTCCTGGACACTATTAGAAGTGCCCCAACACAAAAACCAGAAAGCACCTTTGTTGACTCAGGAGTGAGTAAAAACGATGACTTTTCTTCTCTACGTACCTCACCTAAGCCTCTGAAATGTCAGCCAAGGAAAAGAAGGCAGAGGAATTTCCCCTCCCATACCCTTCCTGCACCACCACGTGCAGAGGACTTCTGTAAATAGAGACAGAGGCACCACCAGGTCCCACTTGGAGCTTGGGGAACCCCAGTTCTCAGGAATTCCCCACAGCAGCTGATCCCCTCATGGAAAGTCTCAGCAGGAAACACACTGTGGGGGTGGTCTGTGCCACATGGACACACTCACCTCTCTCCCTCCCCAGATCCAGCAGGGGCAACATGGACAATTCAGGGAAGCTTCTCTGGTGCTGGCAGCCATTGTAGCCCTAGGTCAAGGCTTAGGAAGAATAAGCAAAGCCTATGTGAGATTTGGGATTAGGCAAACAGACCAAATCTGTGTTTGATTGGCATCTTGAGAGTGAAGAGGAAACAGTACACCCTGAACCAAGCCTTCCACTATGTCATCCATAGTTGCCATAGCCCCTCCCGCAGAGCAGGGCAGGTTGTAAGTTAGTTCACCACGCACGGCTTCTCTGCCCAACCATGAACAGAGGAATAAATAACACCCTCACACACTGCTTCCCTCCTACTCTAGTCAAAAGAGGGCAGTCCCACCCAGATAGGAGGAGCCACTCTACACCCCAAAATTAGAGCAGCAGGGCCCTGTCTGAGCCACCTGCCAATCCTGCTGGTGAGACAGACTGGAGATGAGGAGGCCAGAGCTCCAGATAGGACCCTTGTCACCTGTCCTGGAGAGAGGGAAAATACTCTAAAATGGGGGAAAGTTTTCACCCTATTTTTTGCCAGACTTCACCTGTGAAGCAGGTCCAGATGGTTTCCCTCCATCTCACACCCTTTCTGCCACTGCTGACCACCTCCCATAGGCAGGCCAGAGGAGAGAGGACAGGCAAAAGAAAAATCCACAAAAAACAAAATCCACAGATGGCTACCCTGCCCCCCAACAGTAGCAACCTAATCTAGTTTAAAAAACAACAACAACAACAACAAGAGTCTACTCTCACAGATGAAGATGTTCTAAAGGAAAACACCAGCAATCACAAAAGCTTTGATGAGTCAACACCCACAAAAGGGCTTCCCACATCCTAAGCAAAGGAACTCATCCAGGTGAATTGTCCCTAATGACAGACATAGAGTTTAGATTATGGATGGCAAAGACATTCAACAAGATCCACCAGAAGGTGGACACAAAGAATATCCAGGCCATGAAAACAGTACGGGAAGTAAAAGCTGAACTGGCCATTATACAAAAGGACTCTTCTGAACTTCTGCAAACAATTAATTAATTTCCAGGAATTTAAAACACAATAGCAAGCCTCTACAGCAGAATCTATGAGGCAGAGGAAGGAATCTCAGAGTTGAAGATTGAACTGCTGAACTCATTCTGACAAAAACAAAGAGAAAAGCCTTAAGAAGAATATGCAAAACCTACAAGAGGTTTGGGATTAGGTAAACAGACCAAATCTGTGGTTGATTGGCATCCCTGAGAGAGAAGGAAAAACTGAAAACACCCTGGACCAAGCCTTCCACCATGTCATCCAATAAAATTTTCTATCTCACTATGGAGGCAGTCATGCAGATACAAGAGATTCAGAGAACTCCTATGAAATATTACATGAGAAGACCACCCCCAAGGCACATAAAAATCCATCTCACCAAGGTGAGCATGAAAGAAAACATCCTAAAGACGGCTTGAGAGGAGTCAGACCACCTGTCAAAGAAGGCCCACCAAAACTGCTTCAGACTTCTTAGCAGAAACCCTACAGACAAGAAGGAACTAGAGTCCCACCTTTAGCATTTTTAAAGAATGCAATTCCAGACAAGAATTTACTACCCACCAAGATAAGCTTCATTAATGGAGGATTAAAATATTTCCCAGAAATCCGGTCTCTAAGTGAATATGTCACCTACAAACTAACTGTTCAGGAGATGCTAAAGAAATGTCTAAGCACAGAAATGAGAGAATGGTTCCACCCATAATAAAACCACAGGCAGCCGGGCTCGGTGGCTCAGCCTGTAATCCCACGCTTTGGGAGGCTGAGGTGAGTGGATTGCCTGAGCCCGTGGATTCGAGACCCGCCTGGGCAATTTGGCGAGACCTCATCTCTACAATAAATCAAAAATTAGCCGGGCATTGTGGTGCGTGCCTGTAATTCCAACTACTTGGAAGGCTGAGTGGGAAGAATTGTCGGAGCCCAACAGGTCGAGGCTGCGGTGGCCGGGAGCGGCCACTGCACTCCAGTCTGGGCGACAGAGTGAGACTCCAACTCAAAAAATAAAAAAATAAAAATAAATAAAACCACAGACAAGCACAGAGTTTACGGACCATAAAAATTAACCACAAAAAACTAAACTAAAAGGCAAAGCAGCCTCTTTATAGAAATATGATGGGTACAAACATCCACATATGAATAATTTACTTACAAGTGAATGGACTGAACGTGCCACTCAAAAGGCAGAGAGTGGCAAATTGGATAAAGAAGCATGCTCCATTCTTCTGTTTCCTTCACAAAACCCATCTCACTGTAGATGACACTGACAGACTCAAAGCAGAGGGCTGGAGAAATATCTTCCAGGCTAATGGAAAACCAAAAGAATAAGAATAGCTAGTCTTACATCAGACAAAACAGACTTTAAACCAATTCAATTTAATAAGGATACTATATAATGATGTAAGACTCAATCCATCAGCCGGTAATGCCCACATTGAAACTTTATACACCCAACATAGGAACACCCAGATTTATAAAGCAATTGCTAATTAAGAGAGGACATATACAGTCATGCAATTATAGCTGGAGACTTTAAGTGGACCTTGAACAATTATAATACTATAAGAAAGGAATTTGGCAGTAGTGAGAAACTATCGGGGGGGCGGGGGTGGGATTGGCAGTTGAGGGATACTGCTAGGGGAGGGAAGTGCACACCTCATCAACAAGGGTACCTGCATAATCAACGTTTGTATACCTAAACTTGAATTGTACCCCGCAACTTTATAAAAAAAAGACAAACAAACCTGCTAACAACCTCAAACAGTCATCGAGGCAAAAAACTAGCAAGAAAAGCTGGACATAATAAGTATCTGCAGAACAATTACCCCAATGACTATACATTATTAACAGCACATGGAATATACTCAAGCAGGAACAAATTTCAAAAGGTAGAAATCATACAAGAATCTTCTCAGATCACAGCGGCATAAAAATAAATATCATTACCAATAGGAACTCCTTCCAAGTACATGGAAATTAAACAACAGGCTTCTGAATGACTTTTGGGTTACCACGGAAATCAAGGAAAAAATAAAAGGTACCTACAAACAAATGAAAACAAAGACACAACATACTACAACCTCTGAGACACCATTAAAATGATGTTGACAGGGATGGTGTTGAGTTATAACACTGCCTGCACATATCAGGGAAATAGAAAGATCTGAAGTAAATAGCTTAACATTGCACCTAAGGGAGCTAGAAAGACAAGAGCAATCCAATCATAGAAGTAGTAGAAAAATGAAAATCATTAAAATGAAATCTCAGTTGAATGAGACACCCCAAAAAATCATACAAAGAATCAACAAGACAAAAAAACTGGTTCTTTGAAAGGGTAAATAAGACTGACAGACTCCTGGCCAGATTTTTAAAAAAGAAGAAAAAAGAAAGAGAGAGACAGAGAAATAAGATTTTAATAAACACAATTAGAAATAAAAGGTGATATTACAACTGACCCTGAAGAAATTTTTAAAAATTATCAGATACTTCTTTGAACATCTATATGCAAATAAACTAGAAAATCTAGAGGAAATGAAGAAATTTCTGGCATCA